>JAXQQM020067464.1:0-69708 GCA_034641835.2 Pinus albicaulis | reverse complement strand
CACATTTACCTATCCTTGGGGTACCTATGCTTACCGAGTATTGCCATTTGGATTATATAATGCTGACAACATTCAAAGGGTAGTACTAGGGAATTTTCAGATCTAATACATGATTGTGTAGAGGTATATATGGATGCTTTCACAGTTTATGGAAACACATTTGAAGAAGCTTTAAAAAACTTGGAAAAAGTCTTAAAGAGATGTAAATAAGCAAATCTTTCACTTAGTCATGAGAAGTGTTTTATGATGTTTTTTGAAGGAATTGTTTTAGGACATCACATTTCAGAGGATGGGATTAGAGTTGATGAGTCAAAAGTGTAAGTCATCTCTAACTTATCTATTCCAAGTTGTCAAAAAGATGTTAGGAGTTTTCTAGGATTTACAGGATATTGTGAAGGGTTTATAAAAACTTCACCAAGATAGCATCTCCACTTTTCAAATTACTTACCAAGGACTGTGAATTCAAGTGGAATCCTGATTGCCAGTTAGCCTTTGAGACCCTAAAAACAAAAATCTCTGAAGCACCTATTTTAAGGGGACCTAACTGAAAGTTACCTTTTCATATTTCAACGGATGCCTCAGATATAGATTTAGGGGCAGTATTGGGACAAAAAGACCTGATTCCTTATGCCATCTACTATACAAGTAAAAATTTGACTCCTTCGGAGTTAAATTATACTGTAACTGAAAAAGATTTTTTAGCTGTTGTTCATGCCATAAACAAATTCAGACACTATATAATAGGCTATGAAACTTTTGTTCACAAAGATCACTCTGCAATTAGATATTTAATGAACAAATCAATTACTAATGGCAGAGTCATAATATAATTATTGCTTTTACAAGAATTCAACATTACCATTCTAGATAGGCCTGGAAAACAAAAGACAGTAGCTGATTTCCTATCTAGACTCCAAAACATCAAAGATAATACTCCAGTTGAAGATCAATTCCCTGATGAATATCTTTTGCAATTTCTACTCAGACTCCTTGGTTTGTTGACATTGCTAATTATTTAGTTTCAGGGAAATTTCCTTCAATAATGAATGCAAGAGACAAAATAAAGATCATTTATGATAGTGCAAAATATTCATGGGTTGCTAATGAGTTGTACAAAACAGGTCCAAATTTTATCATTAGGAGATGTGTTTGAGAAGATGAGATGCTTGAGATCCTCAAGGCATGTCATGATGAACCTTGTGGCAGACACTTTGCTGATAAAAGGAAAGCTTATAAGTTCCTTCATTTAGGATATTATTGGCCATCCCTTTTTAAAGATGTTAAAGAGTATGTCAAAAGGTCTGACAGCTGCCAAAGGGTAGGGAAACCTTCTCCTTCAGGTGAGATGCCATTGCAAGCTCAGGTACATATTGAACCTTTTGAAAAATGGGCTTTAGATTTTGTAGGACCTGTTAGTCCTCCATCAAAACAAAAGAAATATATATTAGTTTGCACTGATTATGTTACCAAATGGGTAGAAGCAAAGCCATTGCTATAACTCTTGAGCATACGGCAGATTAATTTATTTTTGAGGATATTTTTACTGCGTTTTGGTGTCCCAAGGAAATTGTTACGAGATCAAGGAGCTCAATTCACATCGAGGCTAGTGGAACAAATGGTGGAGAGATACAAAATCAGACATAAAATCTACTCCCTAACATCCACAAGTAAATGGTCTAGTGGAATCTACTAATAAGGTCATTGAAGGGATCCTAACAAAGACTGTTCATTTACATAGAAGAGATTGGGCGGATAGGCTTCTGAAGTATGTGGGCCTATAGAACTACATGGAAAAGCACAACGGAGCCATACTCCTTTTGAACTTGTTTGTAAACAAGGGCTTTTTCCCATAGAGTTTTAGATT
The DNA here is from genome assembly GCA_034641835.2 of Pinus albicaulis. Classification (NCBI taxonomy): domain Eukaryota; kingdom Viridiplantae; phylum Streptophyta; class Pinopsida; order Pinales; family Pinaceae; genus Pinus; species Pinus albicaulis. Next base: position 67,844 of record JAXQQM020067464.1, on the reverse strand, counting down.
CAAACTTTTAAAATGGCAGTTCAGCTAGGACTTGATCTAACAAAGGCACAAAAGCATAGATTGGAGCAGATTAACGAATTGGATGAGATCATGCAGCATGCAGTTCAGAAAACAAGTATAGTCCAACAGCAAAGGACTAGATGGCATGATAAGTACATCAAGGAAAAGAATTTCAAAGAAGGTGACTAGGCTCTCTTGTTTGATTCAAAGTTCAAAGATTCTCAAGGTAAATTCCAAACATATTGGCTTGGACCATATGAAATTATGAGAATTTTTGACAATGGAGCTCTAAAAATCAGGACAATAGATGAAGAGAAGGTCACTTTTCTTGTAAATGGTCATAGATTGGTGGCTGTCACAAGCCACTGAGAAGAATTTGTCCAAGATTCCGGGAAAACGGGTAAGTGTGAAGTTAATGAAGAAAGAATTTTCTTCTTCATGTCAAATAGATTTTCGTGGAATGTTTGAAAATATATATATATATATATATATATATATATATAAAGTATAAACATGAAAACTAATCACTGATTAGCATGTTTATACAGAAAAGATAAAGTGAAAATCAGAATCTTTCTGACACTTTAGCTTTTCCATTTTGCTCTTTTTCTGCAAGTAACTATTACCAGATCATAAGTGCAAATCCATATTTCACTTATGATTCATTTCATTCCATTCATTCATACTCCATTTCATTCCATTCATCCATACTCCATTTCATTCCATTCATCCATACTTCACTTCATTCCACACTTCATTCATTTCATTCCATGGTCCACCTCATTTCCATCTCATATTTTTAAATTTTATCTTTTCTGCAATTGAAGAATACACATCAGAAGTTGCAGGACACTTTTTCACTCCACTTCATAGTTGTGATTCATTTCATTCCATTACTCACTCCACTCATACTCCATCACACCATATTCCATGATCCATTTTTAACTTATTTCATACAATATTCTATCATTCCATTCATGCTTCAAACCATTCCATTTCATGTTTCAAGACTTCTACAGGTACATTCTGCAATTATTCATACATTCTGCAGCTAGGAAGACATTCTACAGCTAGATAGACATTCTGTAGCCAGAGACCCTGAAGGCACTATCCAGTAATCATCTGATTTAGCAACAAATTGATCCTTCATATTCAAGACAACAAGAAAAATCAAAGGAGTTATGAGGAAATGAAGATCAATGATTGAGGACAAGGCATATCAAAACCATAAATAAAATCAAAGGAAAGGCAAAGGTATGAAATTATTATGGTGACAAATCATGAAAATTTTAGCATAGTTAAGTCATATATGATTCAAAAAGGTTATTTTAATTAGTCGTGTTGATCATGCACTGTCGACACATTGTGACCGACAACAGAAACCCCCCTTTTTATTTAGTATTAGTAATAATGCTAAATAAATGGGGACCCTTAGTTAAAAAATCCAAAAAAATCAATTAGGATTTGTTTGCATTTTCAAATAAAACTTTCTATCATAAACTTATAGAAATCCCTTAGAAAGAACATTAAGAAACACTTAAGTTTATGATAGATTATAATAAAATTGCTCTTTAAACAAAATAGCGCATCCATAGCAAAATGGTATATATCTTTTATAAAATTGAAAATGCGATTTTGCGCTTCTGCGATAATGCGATCCCAAAAGCTTATACAACAAACGTATTGGTCGCAGATCGCATAGCGCAGAAAACAGAAGTGACTAATGAATACCTTTTGCGCTATTTTCAATTTTGCGCTTTTGCGAGATTTGCGATGTGCGCTTTTGCGCTATTGCGCAATTTCCGCTTTTGCGCTATTTTACATAACTACGACGGCTTCATTTTGCAATATTGCGATATTGCGATATTGCGTAGAAAATCGCAGATCGCAATGTCGCAGATTCATGTAGGCGCGTTGTCCAAAGGCAATCTTCCCATATATCAAATCTGTTATGCGATTTAATGATTAAATTAAATGATTGGATTGATTATTAATGGTAAATGAGATTGTGTTTAGATTGAAAGTCGTTTCACGATTAAAATATTATATTTCATCCGCTTTCACATTTAAAACAGTCTCATCACTTTTCTTATGCCATTACTCTCATTTACTCGTAAAACGCAGGCACGAAGGAGCAAGCGATACTGTCACAAGCTTTCACTTAAACACTATGGGTAAGAAGAGCTCCGATTGCGAAAACAAAGAAATGGTACAACATTTGTGTCTGGAGACACCGCTTATCAGCAGGATGCGGGTACTCTCCATGAGGAAGGAATGTATAATGCAGCAAGAAGAAGGAGAAGAGCTCGGGTTCTGAAAACAAAGAAATAGGTGAATTGTGTACGGACACCGCTTGTAATAAGGATGCCGGTATATCCACTTGGGAAGGAATTTATAATCTGTTAGAAGAAGAAAACCCTGTGGTGATGAAAGTTGTAGCTACAGTAGGTTCCAGTAATACGTCTGAGGCAACCTTTAGAGAACTGGCTTGCTCATTTCTACATAGAATAGCGGCAAGGCCAAGGATTCTCCCATATACAGACATAGTGAGATGGGTACTGGATAGCACTGATATTTCAGACAGGCAATTTAAAACTCCATCTGAAGAGCTAATCGGGTCATTCTCCACGGAAGATGTGAGGCTGATGTATAAGTTGCCGGAACCTCATGCGCCTTATAATAAGAAATTTATGAAAGAATTTGCCAGGGAACATGCGAATTTGTCAGAATGCACACAAGAATGGACCAAAAGAGATGAGCCATTGAAGAAAAATAAACACGGGTGGACAGTACCAAAAAAGGATTTTTTAGACGCTGTTCACAAGTTCAAATATCCAAGTGGGAAAATTGACACAGTTTCTACCACAAGATAAGGTATGTAAGTTTGCCAAAATTTATCCTCTATAGAGCTTTTAGAAGTTACTGAAGAAGCTGTTGGAGGTCAAAAGTTCTCAGAGAAACATAAAGCTCTTCTTGAGAAAATCGGGAGTTGAAGAAGACTTGAAATAACTGTAAAACAAAATGAGGAAACATTGACCAAATTCAAGGCACTTCATGCTGAGTAAGAAAAAATATGTGGAGCGTGTTCGGCACAAAGGAAAATTACTGCGAAAGGTCAAATCGATAAAAACGAAACTACTTTGGCTAAAGTATGATATGAGAAAATGGTGAAGCAAAATCAAGATGAAATTGCAAAATTAATAACAGAGCAATAAGCTCAAATAAAGGAAAATGCACAAATCAGAAGGGCAGAAAAGGCAGCAGAAGAGGCAGCTACAGCGGCAAACACTCTCACTGATTGTGTAAATGATAATTTACACAAAGCTAATTTGATTCCAGAAACTGTTCCAGGATATCTCCCACAGGCACATCAACTGCAAGCAGAATGGAGGCAAAAGGCAGAAGAAAGAGCAAAATCTATCCAAGGGCTGACAAGATTGAATTGGGACTCATACTGGATGTACTTGGTAAAGCCACACATTCAGCACAGTGCGCTTAATTGTATCATCAATGCAACAGAGAAGATTTCTCATACGCTTGCCGACTCTGTCTTTTCATGACAGTTGAATTCTGAAGTCGGTCAACCGCGTCTTCTCAAAACTATGCTAGATGCATGCAAGTTTAAAGATCAAGTTCATAGATAGTTAGATTTAGTTTTAATTTTACTGTATTTTAGCCTAGAAAAAGGACGGTCATTGAACCGAATCCTTAATTTTTGTAATAAGACTATTTTTAGATTTAGCTAAGTAGTATTTAAACCCTTCTCATGCATTTAGAGAGGGGTCCTGGATCTTAATATTTTTTGACTTGGAGATTGCATTTCTGTACTCCATTGTCTTATATATTTTTAAAAAGGATCACATTTGGTGATTTTCATGCGGAATTATCTTTGAAGTGTTGCATTTCTGTACCTTGGAATTTGATTTTGCATCAGAGTTACTGGATTAGAATATCACATTGCATTTGAAAGTCTTTGAGATGAATGAGGTATTTCTATCCTTTCACTGTTGATTTCTTTTGTCTTATGATATTCGCTTTAAAATTGCTATCATTTATATATATTTGTTTTCACAACGCTTCATTTTATATATCATTTCTGAGTATAATTGAAACGTTATCTTTCATAAGTATATATAGATGGTATACAATGATGAATGCAACATGCTAATACAACTCTGTTTAATTTCTTAAACAGAGTTATCTTTATTTGTTTCTGCACATTTCAATTTAAATAATAATACATTTTCATGGTTATTGTTAAATTGGAACAATCTTAAGTTGTATTCACATATAATTACCCAGGTTAGTGTTAGAATTTCTTTACCAGTATTTAGTTTAAATTAGATAGTTTTATTTCAGTTAATTTAGTCCCATTTCCACCCATCCAAACCAATCCATTTAGTTATAAGGAAACTGGTTCTTTAAATCCAGTCGGAGCCACCATACCAAACGGAAAAGGAGCTGTCTTAAGGTCCCGACCGGGTGGTTTTCCCCGATGTTTGAAGCAGAGATTTTCTAGGCTTCAAAATTTTTGGCGCTAGAAGGAGGGCATGAGCTATGAATGGCAAGTAAATCTTTATCCACAAGCCATTCTTAGAGCAAAACACCCTCATTAACTTCTTCAATTTCTTCTGAAATTCAAAATCCTAGAGAAGAAATTGCAGAAAATATTCAGACACCCACTACCAAAATCTCAAAACATTCAAACAATCAACATCCTGAGTCTCCCGAAGTTCAAGATTTAATTCATAAATTGAAAGGATTCTCATTATCTCTAGAAGAGTCTGAAATATCTGAAGGTAGTGTAACTTCAAAATTTGTTTCTTCGAAACCTCTTACTAGGCTTCAAAGTGAAAAACTTGGTATTTCTCCGAAAGAATTCCCTTTACCTAGTAGATTCAAGACAAGAAAAAATCAATCGGAATCAATAAGTGATATAAGTTTAACAACTAATATTCAAATACCTGTTTCCAAAATCCCTTCTCAACAAAGTACAGGAGTTTCCACATCATCTCCTCAATCATCATTAATCTCAACATCATCTATTCCAACAATTTCTATTCAAACACCACCAGTTTCTACTATCCCTCCAATAGTTGTTCCAATAATGGCACAAAGACCATGGTCTACTCCAGGGGCAGTCAACATGGCTGCACCTTTACATGATTTACCAGACAATCCTGGAAAATGGCTTCCAAAGTTTAGCCCAGATCTTAACATTCAAGCTGAAGAACATATCAATAACTTTATGCTGGCTATAAATTTGAATGGAGTCACACATGAAGATGTTGTAGTTAGACTATTCCCTTATACTCTTCAGGGAGTAGTAGGATCATGGTACTTTTCATTACCATCAGGATCCATAACAAGTTGGGACATTTTTGCAGATCATTTTTTAACCAAATTTGGAGATGACCGATCAATAGCAACTTTACTCAATGACCTCTCAAATTTGAAGATTGAACCCAAGGAACCCATTAAAGAATTCAATGCTAGATTCAACAAACTCTTGAACAAAATTCACACAGATTCACAGCCCAGTGAACAAGTCAGAATTGAATGGTACATAACTGCCTTACCCTCAAACATAGCAATTTTCATGGACAGAGTTGCAAAGCCTACATTAGCTGAGAATATGAAAGAAGCTATTGCAGTGGAAAAATGAATTACTTCTCTGGAAACGAAAAATGCTATCGAGGAAAGGAAATCAAAGAAAGTCAGCTTCAAAGATGATTCAAAGAAAAATGCCAAAGATCCATACGACATGGAAGGTTTACAGAAATTTCTTAAAAACATGTCAAATGAAATGGTTGAAATTAAAAAACAAGTGGTTGAAACTTCTACCAAGAAACCATTCCAAAATTTTAGAAGAAACCAAGTTGAATCTAAACCTCCTAATGCAATCTCTAATGCAGAATCAGAAGAAGAGGAAGAGGAAGAAGATATATCTATAGTATCAGATGAAGAAAATGAAAATGAAGAAATAGATGAATTGAATGGAATGTGGATTTTATTCTCCCTAATTCTGATAGTGAAGAAGTTATGCCTGTAAGTACTAGGAGTAAATCCACAGCAAAACCAGTGCAAATAGTTCCTAAAAAGAAAATTACAACTCCAAGTACCAAAGACAAATCCCCTGTAAATAAAACTTCTCTATTACCTGCTCAAAATCAACCATCCTCTTCTAATCCTCCTACATCAACAACGAAGACTTTAGTAGTGTCAGATCCTATGGAATACAACATTGTAGAGGACATGAAAAAGATCAAAGCCAATATTTCTTTACATGAACTCAGCAAACTAAAACACCAACAAAAGTTGTTATTGAAAGAATTAAACGCTACACCAATTGCTCCTTTACCAAGCGGTGTAGTTGCAAAAGCAGCAAGAGGAACTGGTAAGCCACCAGATAAGGTAGATGCTACTGATACTGTGCTCATTGGGGAAAAATCAAATTCTCAAACTCCTCCTTTTCTTTTGACTTATGAGATGTACAATAAAAATCTGCACAATTGTTTGATTGATTCTGGAGCTTCCTCCAATGTAATGCCTACTTCTGTCTGTGCTAAATTGAATATCGAACCACAGAAATCAGCAGTTCATATCGTTCAGTTGGATCGCTCTAAAGTCCAAGTGGTAGGAGAAATCAACTCAGTTACTATCAGATTAGCCTCCGATCCTAGGATTGTCCAGAGAATTGATATTTTGATTGCTGATATTCCTGAATTCTATGGATTAATCTTGAGCAGGGACTGGTCTGCGAAACTTAATGGTTATATCTCGACTGATTATTCGCATATGTGGCTTCCCTACAAAGGGAAACCAAATCAAATTAAAATTGAACGAGAAAAACATATGACGCACAGTGTCACTAAATTCGAACAACCTAATGAGCCTGTGGCATTCAACAACAATATTCTTGGAGGTTATTCTGCTAAATCATTTCTTTAAAACTTCAAAGCTCCTCAATCACCTTTTTCTGTAAATACTTTTGTTTCTCAGATAGAAAATTTTTCACAATCTGATTCTTCCAGAATTGTAAATATTTCTGATGTAATTGTAGATAAGCCAATAGACAAATCTTTATTTTGGTCGTTATATTTCGATGGATCAAATTCTAGTGATGGAGTTGGAGCTGGATGCATCTTAATTGCTCCAGATGGGGAGAAAACCATGCTGTCATGTAGGTTAGAATTTGAATGTACTAAAAATACCGCAGAATATGAAGCCTTGGTTCAAGGACTTTATAAAGCTATAGGGTTAGATGTTAAATACTTGAAAGTTTTTGGTGATTCTGAAATTTTCATAAAACAAGTTAGGAATACTATTCATTGCCTTTCAGGACATCTTAAACACTATCAAACCCTAGTACAAGATCTCACCACTCATTTTTTAGCATTTAATATTTCTCCTATTCCTAGGAATCAGAATACATCAGCTGACTTGTTAGCTAATGTTGCATCTAAACTCCTACCTGCTGAAGATTGCAGTCCTGATAGATTTTCTGTAGAATTAATTTTTCGTCCATCTGTCCCAGACAATGTTACAAACTGGAGAGTATTCTATCATGATCAAGATATTTTAAATTTCATGACTTCAGAGAAATCTTATGATGAGCAAATTATTGACGAAGATGATCATGATTTACAAATTGCTTCAAAAGGTAATGAAAATCTCATTCCGAAATCTGTTGTTAAATTAGAGGATTTATATGACATTAAAGACAGATTCAAGAAAGTCACTAATACTAAACTTCAAAGTTCCACTTTGAAGTTTGAATTAGTAAATCTTGGTTCTGATTCTAAACCTCAAAACGTTAACTTAGGACTCAATTTAACACCAGAGGAAAGGAATGCGTTCATTAAACTTCTGAACAAGTATAAAAACATTTTTGCTTGGAATTATGATTATTTAAAAATGTATGATACTTCGGTTATTCAACACACAATTCCAATGCTTCCTGATATTAAACCTGTTCAACAGAAGTTGAGAAAGATCCATCCAAATCTCGAAAGTCAAATCAAATCAGAACTTAATAAACTTTTAAAAGCCAAAATCATTTTTCCAGTCAGGCACTCCAATTGGGTTTCCAATATGGTACATGTAAGGAAGAAGAATGGTGATATAAGAATCTGTATTGATTTTAGAAATTTAAATAAGGCATGTTTAAAAGACAATTTCCCATTGCCAACCATGGAACAGATACTTCAAAAAGTAGCTGGTTCTGAACTTATGTCTTTTCTCGATGGATTTTCGGGCTATAATCAAGTTTTAGTTCATCTAGATGACAGATTGAAAACAACTTTCAGAACAAAATGGGGAACTTATGCTTATCAGAAAATGTCTTTTGGTCTAATAAATGTAGGAGCAACTTTTCAAAGGGCCATGGACATAGCATTTAAAGGTCTGATCAATAAATCAGTTGTTGTTTATCTTGATGACATAACAATATTTTCAAAAAAGAGAGCCAATCATCTACATGATTTAAAACAAATATTTGAAAGATGTAGAAGGTTTGGTATTTCCTTAAATCCGAAGAAATATTTCTTTGCTTTAGATGAAGGAAAACTCTTAGGATTTGTTGTGTCAAAAGATGGTATATATATTGATCCAGATAGAGTGAAAGAAATTTCTGATATTTTTTTACCTTATAACAAAAAATCCATGCAATCATTTCTTGGACAGATCAATTTTGTTAAAAGATTTATTCCTGATTTTTCTTTTATTGTTTTACCTATGGAAAATATGATCAAGAAGAATTCAATATTCAAATGGACGCATAAAGAAAAAGAAGCTTTTGAGGCAATCAAACAAGCGATCATTAATGCACCAGCATTGAATACCCCAGATTTTTCTAAAGATTTTACTTTGTATACTCTGGCCACTGAAACATCCTATGCAGCCGTTTTAACACAACTCAATGATCAAGAAATCGAAGCACCAATTTCTTTCTTTAGTTCAAATATGCAAGGAGCTGAGCTTAATTATTCCGATGTTGAAAAACAAGCCTTTGTTGTGTTTAAATCAATCAAACATTTCAGACCTTTTCTCTTGAAAACACATACAAAAATAATTGTCCCATTCTCTGCAATGAGGCAATTATTAATTCAAAAAGAAGTAGGAGAAAATGGAGCTAATTGGGTAACAGCCTTGCAAGAATATGATATTGATATTAAACCAGCTAAGATTGTTAGAGGACAAGGTTTTTGCAGATTATTGGCAGGAGCTCATAACATACCAGAAAATCAAGATTCAAATCAAGATATTCAAGTAAGTCAGATAAGTGTTACAAATTCCGGATCTCAGTATGTTGATATTATCTATTACTTGAAAAATGGGTATGCTCCTTCTAATCTCAGCTATAAGAGTAAACGCGCTTTAAGGTTAAAGGCTATTAAATACCAGATCATTGATAATGTGTTATTTAGAAAAAATTATGATTAAATTTTATTAAGATGTTTGGAAAAGACCGAAGCTGAAAAGGTTTTGCAGGAATTGCATGATGGACCAGCAGGAGGTCATTTTGGAGGTGATACCACGGCTCACAAAATAATTCGTGCTGGTTATTACTGGCCTACCCTTTTTAAAGATACGCATGATTACGTAAGGAAGTGCCAAATTTTTCAAACTGCAAGTGGAAGACAAAGGAAACCAGCTTTTCCTTTGCAACCAGTGATTATTGAGCAACCATTCGAACAATGGGGGCTTGAAATTATTGGTGAGATAGTACCTCATTCTTCCAAACAACACAAGTACATCCTTACTGCAACTGATTACTTTACAAAATGGGTAGAGGAAATCCCGTTGAAGGTAGCCAATTCTGATGCAATTATTGATTTCATAGATCAATTCATCATAACCAGGTTTGGTGTACCTAACGCTCTAGTCTTTGATAATGCATCTTACTTCTCTGGAAATAGTTTAATAGAATTTACAGTCAAAAGAGGTTTTAAATTAAAATATTCAGCAAATTATTATCCACAAGGTAATGGTTTGGCTGAATCCACTAACAAAAACCTTATCAAAATCATTAAAAGGACCGTTGATCAAAATCAAAAGAATTGGCACAAATCTTTAATCTTTTCATTATGGGCTGATCGTATCATTGAAAAAGCTTCAATAGGGACTTCACCTTTCAATCTGGTTTATGGAAAAGAAGTTGTGATACCATCAAATTTAACTCTTCCATCTTTAGCCCTAGTGCAATTTATTGAAGAAAATCCTTCTTCATCCATTCAATTGAGATATGATCAAATCCTTAAACTAGAAGAAGATAGGGACAAAGCAAAAATTACTCATCAAAAACATCAACAGCTTGTAAAATCTTCTTTTGATGCAAGTTCTACCGGCTCAAAAATTTTGTCAATTGGTGATCTTGTTCTGAAATGGGATAAGGTACACGAAGAAAAAGGTAAACATACCAAATTTCAGAAAATGTGGCTTGGACCATTTCAGATCGTTGATAAGATAGGCTCAAATACATTCATACTCCAAGATCTAACAGGTAAGAAAGAATCTCTTCATGTAAATGGGCTTATCTTGAAGAAATTCTTTTCATAAGGAGGTAACCCCTTCTTAACTGTACATATTCCTTTCTGCAGAATTTTGATTGTTTTTGTTTTTGAAAATAAAGGTTGTTAATGAGTCTCTGATTGACTGTTTACTATTTAAGAAAATTTCTTCGGAAGAATATTATAAATATTTATTTTGTGTAAATAAAATTTTTTAAAGTAATAATCACAGTTTTTGAATAGTTTAAAATAAGATGTTAAACTTTGAAAGATTATTTCAATCATTTGCATGATCTTTTGAAAACTTGAGAAGAATGTAAATCATCATAAGTTTATTAAGCAGAGAAAGATTATCTATCAAAGTAAAGATTTTTTCAAAGTTTTGGAACTCAAAAAACTCTGAAAATTGTCATCCATTGATTCTTAAGGATAAAACTATTTCACCCCATCCATTTAAGTTGTGATTTTTTAGAATGTAATTCTAAGAAATTTGAAAATTTAAAGAGATAAGAGGCCTTATTATGAGCCGACTTACCATGTTCATAAGGAGTAATAAAACTGACATTACCAATACTGCATACCAAAACAGGGTAATGGCTTATAAATATAAGACAAGGGGTCTCATCATGAGTCAGCTTGTTCAGTTTAATTATAACTAGTGAATGACATTGTTATTAACTGGCTACCAAACCAGAACAATGGCTCTTAAAATAAAAATAAATAAAAGACAAAAACATGAGATAATAGGTCTTATGAATTTATCTTTTAAAAATTCATAATTTTAATTGGATGGGACAATGAATGGTTAATGGTTTAAAGGTAACCCTGTCGAGACTATGAATGTTTGCTGGCAGTAGAGGCAATACCTATGAAAATAGAGTATATTATAAAACCAAGACTTGGAGAGAACCACTTACTTCATTATTAACACTAATCAAAGCTTGAGATAACCCAAAATTTTTTTATTCTTAAGGAATTAGAAAGAAATTATGAAATGATTTTTATTTCTTTTTTCATAGTTACATTTTATTTGAATTATCCTAAGATAGTTTTCATTATCTTTAAAAATATTTACTTACTAAAGATATAGTGTTCATTTTATTTTTTCAGAGATAACTGTTTCTTTCAGTGAATCGCCAATTGTTGTGACCAGCAACAACCCCCCTTTTTATTTAGTATTAGTAATAATGCTAAATAAATGGGGACCCTTAGTTAAAAAATCCAAAAAAATCAATTAGGATTTGTTTGCATTTTCAAATAAAACTTTCTATCATAAACTTATAGAAATCCCTTAGAAAGAACATTAAGAAACACTTAAGTTTATGATAGATTACAATAAAATTTCTCTTTAAACAAAATAGCGCATCCATAGCAAAATGGTATATATCTTTTATAAAACTGAAAATGCGATTTTGCGCTTTTGCGATAATGCGATCCCAAAAACCTATACAATAAACTTATTGGTCGCAGATCGCATAGCGCAGAAAAAAGAAGTGATTAATGAATACCTTTTGCGCTATTTTCAATTTTGTGCTTTTACGAGATTTGCGATATGTGATTTTGCGCTATTGCGTAATTTCCGCTTTTGCGCTATTTTACATAACTGCGATGGCTACATTTTGCGATATTGCGATATTGCGCAGCAAATCGCAGATCGCAATATCGCATATTCATGTAGGCACATTGTCCAAAGGCAATCTTCCCTTATATCAAAACTGTTATGCGCTTTAATGATTAAATTAAATGATTGGATTGATTATTAATGGTAAATGAGATTGTGTTTGGATTGAAAGTCGTTTCACGATTAAAATATTATATTTCATCCGCTTTCACATTTAAAACAGTCTCATCACCTTTCTTATGCATTACTCTCATTTACTCGTGAAACGCGGTACGAAGGAGCAAACTCTGTACACGACTTTCACTAAACACTATGGGTAAGAAGGAGAAGAGCTCCCGATTACGCGAAAAACAAAGAAATAGGCACTGTTGTTAATACGATTCATAGCTTACGTAAGGATGTCGGTATATCCACTTGGGAAGGAATGTATAATGCAGCAAGAAGGAGAAGAGCTCGAGTTGCGAAAACAAAAATGGTGCGTTGTATCTGGAGACACCGCATAATAAAATTCAGGTATATCCACTTGGAAGGAATGTATAATCTGCTAGAGGAAGAAAACCCTGTGGTGATGAAAGTTGTGGCTACAGCAGGTTCCAGTAATACGTCTGAAGCAACCCTTAGAGAACTAGCTTGCTCATTTCTGCATAGAATAGCAGCAAGACCAAGGATTCTCCCGTATACGGACATGGTGAGATGGGTGCTGGACAGCACTGATATTTCAGACAGGAAATTTAGAACTCCATTTGAAGAGCCAATCGGGTCATTCACCACGGAAGACATGAAGTTGATGCATAAGTTGCCGGAACCTCAAACGCCTTATAATAAGAAATTTATGGAAAAATTTTCCAGAGAACATGAGAATTTGTCAGAATGCACACAGGAATGGACCAAAAGAGATGAACCATTGAAGAAAATCAAACACGAGTGGACAGTACCAAAAAAGGATGTTTCAAACGCTATTCACAAGTTCAAATATCCAAGTGGGAAAATTGACACAGTTTCTACCACAAGATAAGGTATGTAAGTTTGCCAAAATCATCCTCTATAGAACTTTTAGAAGTTACTAAAGAAGCTGTTGGAGATCAAGAGTTCTTAGAGAAACATAAAGCTCTTCTTGAGAGAAGTCGGGAGTTGAATAAGACTTGAAATAAATGTAAGACAAAATGAGGAAACATTGACCAAATTCAAGACACTTCATGCCGAGTAAGGAAAAATATGTGGAGCGTGTTCGGCACAGAGAAAAATTACTACGAAAGGTCAAATCGATAAAAAGAAACTACTTTGGCTAAAGTATGATATGAGAAAATGGTGAAGCAAAATCAAGATGAAATTCCAAAATTAATAATAGAGCAATAATCTCAAATAAAGGAAAATGCACAAATCGAAGGAAGCGGAGAAAGACGACGAGAAGAGCGAGCTACGGCTGACTTGTTCTCTCCCAGCGACGTTGTGTGGTAATCGGGTACACAAAGCTAATTTGAGGATTCAGAAGCGTTTCGAGATGTCTCCACGGAGCATCAGCGCAGCGGAAGTAGGCAAAAGGCGAGAAGAAAGAGCAGAAATCTGTCAAGGAGGTGACAAAAGATTGGGTGGGACTCACTCTTGTATACTTGGTAAATACATAGTCGACATAGTGTGCTTAGTATCATCAATGCTACACAGAAGATTGCGCCTACGCTTGCCGACTATGTCTTTTCAGGACAGTTGAATTCTGAAGTCGGCCAACCGCATCCTCTCAAAACTATGCTAGATGCATGCAAGTTTAAAGATCAAGTTCATAGATAGTTAGATTTAGTTTTAATTTTACTGTATTTTAGCCTAGGAAAAGGATGGTCATTGAACTGAATCCTTAATTTTTGTAATAAGACTATTTTTAGATTTAGCTAAGTAGTATTTAAACCCTTCTCATGCATTTAGAGAGGGGTCCTGGATCTTAATATTTTTGACTTGGAGATTTCATTTCTGTACTCCATTGTCTTATATTTTTAAAAAGGATCACATCTGGTGATTTTCATGCGGAATTATCTTTGAAGTGTTGCATTTCTGTACCTTGGAATTTGATTTTGCATCAGAGTTACTGGATTAGAGTATCAGATTGCATTTGAAAGTCTTCAAGATGAATGAGGTATTTCTATCCTTTCACTGTTGATTTCTTTTGTCTTATGATATTTTCTTTAAAATTGCTATCATTTATATATATTTGTTTTCACAACGCTTCCTTTTATATATCATTTCTGAGTATAATTGAAACGTTATCTTTCATAAGTATATATAGATGGTATACAATGATGAATGCAATATGCTAATACAACTATGTTTAATTTCTTAAACAGAGTTATCTTTATTTGTTTCTGCATATTTCAATTTAAATAATAATACATTTTCATGGTTATTGTTAAATTGGAACAATCTTAAGTTGTATTCACATATAATTACCCGGGTTAGTGTTAGAATTTCTTTACCAGTATTTAGTTTAAATTAGATAGTTTTATTTCAGTTAATTTAGTCCCATTTCCACCCATTCAAACCAATCCATTTAGTTATAAGGAAACTGGTCCTTTAAATCCAGTCGGAGCCACCATACGAAACGGAAAAGGAGCTGTCTTAAGGTCCCGACCGGGTGGTTTTGCCCCGATGTTTGAAGCAGAGATTTTCTAGGCTTCAACACATTCATATGTTATTATTCATCAACGTATGACAACTTCTCAAGAGATTAAAGCAAAGCATTAAAACTAGCAAGAGATAAGTTAAGATATATCCCATCATAGTTATGGTTGCATTATTCATTCTTTAACTTTTTCAATTCTATTGGGCTTATTTAGGGAATCTAGTCAGTATCCTACATGTTTATCTTGCTGTTGCATCAAAATCAAGTCAATATTCAAGTACATCAATGTATTCACATATACAACAAAATAATTTTATATAAGTACACATGCATGCATATATATTAATTTGAAACTTAAATTTTTACCTATACTCAAGCCCATTTAGGTTTAGTGTTGAACCTTAACTCTGATACCACTTTTTCACATACCCCTACTAAATTTATCCTAACCACACTTGCAAAAACTTATTTTTCCTCTCTTATACATTTTGTCAAACACACGTGCAAACATTTCTTCAAATACTTTGTATACAACCAATTAAGTAGTATTTTTCTTGTAGACATTTAGTCAAATATTTTTTATGGAATCAAATAAGAAACATTGTTTTGATTCCACTTGTAACATAATAACTAAAATATACCACTCAATCATGCAACCTTTGATTCTTCTCTTTGAGGTAATTTATTAATTACTTTGTATGAATTGTAATGAAACACATTTAATACATTTCCTCAAATGATTTGCATGCAAATAGGCATATATCAACTTCAAAAATACTATCCCCATCCATAAAATAACATTTTCATTGGGGCATTTCATCAAACAGTTTGTATGCAATGAATCATTAAACCATTTAATAGGTGTTTCTTCAAATGGTTAGCATTCAAAATATTATAGAAATTTCCTCAAAGAATATATCCTAGATTATTACAGTCCAAGTTCTTAGAACTGAACCAACTGATCAGTGGGAGTTACCCTCACTATGGACCAAGTTTCAGATTAAAAGTTATAACAAAAATTCCAACATGACCTATTTGATGCATGATTTTAGGAGTATCTAGGAAGCTTAACTTCCTATGATAATATCTCTTAAAATATCATAACCGAACATCTAAAAGTCGACTAGACGATCATCGAGATTTCCCCTCACTATGGTTCAAGTTTTAGCTTCTAGAACCTCCCAGAAGAAACGTTATAGCATAAATTTCAACATGATGAGTCTTTGATACATGATTTTACGAGCATCTAGGAAGCTCGACTTCCTTAAAACATATACCCTAAAATATTTCAACCCAAGATCTAAAATTTGGACTAGATTATTAGTAGGATTTTCCCTTACTATGGTTCAATCTTCAAATTTTGTAACCTCCCAGATGAAAAATTATAACATAAATTCCAACATGTCTTGTTTGAAGATGCATTTAGGAAGCCCAAATTCCTCTGATCATATTTCCTAAAATTTCATAGCCCACTATTTGAATATTGGACTAGAGGATCAATGAGATTTCCCCTCACTATGGCCCAATTTTAGCTTTTGGAACCTCCCAAAAGAGAATTTATAGCATAAATTCCAACATGACTTGTTTAAAAAAGAATTTAGGAAACCTATCTTCTTCAACTAGCGTTGTTACAAAATTTAATATATATAAAAACCTACAACCATAAATATAAAAAATACAACCATGATAATTTTGTTGAAGTGTAAATGCATGTGCACATAAACATTTTGAAAAGAGAAATTAAATAATCATGCATAAGAGATATTTATCTCGATTCAAATATTTTACAATCTAGAACTAAATAAGGGTGAGCCACTCTCAATCCAACCATGGGCACAAATTTGATGCAACCTTTCTCATAGATAGCCACCCCTGAGCTAGATATTTATCCCTTGATATAAAAAAATAAACTTGGGGATTCAATGCACACATTTCAAACTAGTTTTAATACAAAAAGTGAAGGCCACTCTCCTCCACACACAGAAAAGAATCTCAGTGTTCAACCTTTCCATTCCTTGATTAGGTGAATAGAAATTCAGAAATGAATATGCAGGGATGAACAACAAAGGGAGTCCTTCTCTAATCTTTGTAGTCCCTTAAACCTCCCTTCCTTAGTGCTCTATGTTCCACATACAACCAGGACCATGCCTAGTCCTTAAAGCCATCTAGTCAAAAGAGAAAGCACTACAACACATTCATTTCTCATCACAGAATCTGACACTCACAAATCTTAACCAATCATAAGGTGTAATCCTCTATGCTTTCTGTCACCAATCCTTTTTCCAATTTGAATTTTCTAAGTGAGAGAGATATATGATAGAATAATACAATATTGAAAACTAGAAGCTTAAGAACCAAGAAGAAGAAACCCTTGGTTTCTCCTTCCTCTTATTTTTATAATCACACCTTGACCCTTCATCTTCCCAACCTTTTAGCTTCTTGGGAAGGATAACCATCACATCAAAGGAAAATATTCCCCCAAGGTATATTTTTTCTTTTAATTCAAGTATTCCACCTCCCCAAGGAATCATTATCTATTGGTTTCCCCCCTTTCTTTAGCTCTAGAATTTTTATTAGTAAAAAGAAACATTACATCATATAATAGAGTTTGTCATCATAACATCAATGTTGGCACCCAAAAATTATATGTTCTTAATTAAATTACAAAATTTTTGGTAATGAAAGAAGTTTTGCAAATAAAATAATATAAATTTGTGCATTATTAAAGAGACACTTCCCTTTTTATGAAATGGCACTCTACCTAGTATTTATAACATGGGCCTTTCATTGTAGCAACATCAATTCAATATTTATTTATAATACATATATTTTACATTATTCACTATGTATGTGAGTTCCTGTTACATTGGTATCATGATTGCTTATTACACTTTACTAAATCCACTTTAACTTTATAAATACCTTCATGAGTTTCCAATTTTTTTTATTATGTTGTAAGGCATTCCTTCTAGTGTGGTGTATGTATTAAAGTGATCCATAATTCATTCATTCATGTCCATTTATTTTTCTAATGACCATCCAACCATGCACTGTCATTGATTCCTTTGGCATCGAATGTTAGTTGAGGCTTGAGATTTGGCAAGGGATTCTTCCTGCTCTTGAATATCGAAGTTCTTGTGATGGTTTGCTTACTGTTGGTGCCTTCCATTAGAAGCGCAAACAAAAAGGAAAGGTTGCAAATGTAAATTCCATTATTGGAAACAATGACCTATGGAATTGCCATAGTCATGAGTGTATTTTTTGTTCCTACAATTTCAACTGCTCTCATCCTCCTCTAGCAAGCTATATGCATTAATTTGGCTTGGCCTTTTTCTCTCACCTTTGTCTCTTCTTGGTACGATATTTATTCAATATCAAGAAGCCACCTTCCCCAATGATAGTGTTGCTTAGGCCGACTCACATGACATCAAACTAAAATCCTAGGGGGTAGTCCTTGAAGGGGATCATAACACAATCCAATTGCTCAGAAGCATTGATTTTCAAATTTTTTTTCTTCATGTATCTCTACAAAGAAGTTGATATGTTTTCATGTCACACATCAACTAGAGTGATTTCAGTTCTTACTTGAACCTACATCCCACTATATGGAGACCAAATTTCAAAATATTGAAAGTGACATATGATTTTCACTTATTGATCATGAAGACACAACAAGTCCTTAATAATTCAAAATAAGTTTCAACGTTGCAGTGCTTCCTCACTCAAGGTAAATTGGGATCACTTCTATTTTTAAAATGATATAAAAAAATGTTTTCATCATCCCCTCATTAGATAGTTTTAAGTGTCAACTTCATCTAGCATTTCATCGAATAAAAAATGGAGATTATATGTGTAATATATTGTCAATTTGGTCCAAGAACCCACATAATCAACTTACCCACATCTTCTTCATTTTGTCTTCCTCAATTATCCATTTGATCATTTTTCTTCATTTTTAAAATCTATTTTCCATTTATCATTATTATTTTAATTATCCATTTTCTATTTATCATTATTATTTTTATTATATGTTTTATTATTTGAATAAATGATTATATCCATGCAAAATTACTCTTCCTCCTTCTCTTGCCATTACTTAATCATTTTTAGTTAGTCATTCAACTATTTTCACGTGGCCTTTTTATTGTTTATGTAGGTTGTTTCTCACATACAAACACTACGTCGTTTTTAACCGTGTAGGTTGTCCCACATCTGAATTATTTATATTTATCCATTTTACTTCTATGAAAGTTGACTTCCTCTTGCATTACTTTACTCCTTCTGCATTACTTAGTCATTTTTTACTTCATTCCATTAAATTTCTCTCACATTACTCTATTTACTTAGTCATTTTATTTCTACTTCTACTTTTTTACCTAGTCATGTGGGTTGTGTACCTCACACCTCTCCTTTACTGCTTAATTGTTAATTTTACCTCTCCACACCATCTCTCTGAATTATTGGATAGTGACTTGGCATGATGACAAAGCGTTGAGGTGGTGACAACTTGGCATGATGACTAAGTGTTGAGGTGGTGACAAAAAACACAAGGTGGTGACAAAAAACACAAGTTATGCCAGGATCCTTCGCTCTTCTACATCATACACAAAATGTGGGGAACCTATTTCCTTATAAATTAATTCAAATTCCCTCCCACAATGCACGTGGAATAAATAGGATTGATTATAAATCAAAGGCCAATATTTATGTGGAGCACATCATTGACTATTGAATAACTAAATTTTGAAACCCATAACTTGAGCTCCTTATGTCCAAATTGGGAAAATGAGAGCTCATTCGAAATATAAAGGTGAGAAGAAAAAATTGGAGATGGTTTCCATGGTTGAATGGAATCTATCATGCCCAAAAAAAAAAAAATTACAGTCATGACCATTTTTATTTGGAAACAAATTACTTAAAAAAAAGCTGATTTAATGGAATTTTTGAATGTTTAAAGCAGTTCCAAGATGATGAAAAAATAATTATAAAAAGAATGTGAAGAAAATTCAGAAAGAGAGACCAAACCATGTTCAAAGTAACCTCCTAGTTGAGTCTTTTGATATATTCTTCTCAATTAGCAATCATTCACCCTTTCATTCAAAGTCGATTTGAATGAAAAGAGTTGATTTTTTATTTTTTATTTATTTTATTTATTTTTTTCTCTTCTAGATCTTTTCATTTATATGGTCGATGAGAACCCAATTCAATCTAATTTGGACAAATTCATTTTAATTTTATGTACATTACTCTTTTTAAATATTAGTATTTAAGGTTCCACAAAGAACACTAATTAATTCATAGCTAGTATGATATTTTGAATTTGAGTTTTAAACTTAATATTGAAAGTGTGTAACTCCTTTCATTCCTATGAGTTAAAATGGAAATATAATGTTAAATTATTTATAAATATGGTTTGTTTATTTTCATCTTTCTAAATGACATTGTGTGTTTTACTTATTGTATGCTGAAAGTCAATATTCTCACAACCTTTACTCTTATGATGTAAATATTATGATGTGAATATCATTGTTAATACCATTTCCATGAGAAGAGACCATTTTAGTTTCATACTCAAATATTGTGTTGTCATATTTATTCCCTTTTCTTTCCATGAGTTACATGATGTACACATTATAAGTAAATCTGATATATGAAATATTTGTTGGGATTTATCTTTAGCACTCACCCACTACATTCATTGGAGGATAAAAGAAGAATATTGCATCAATCAAGAGAGGAGTACTGCCTCTATAAAAATGAGAAGAGTATTTCTTATTCCCCATAAGGATTTATTTTAATGTTGGTCATTTTCCTTGTGAGGGATTGTGATCAATAGGAGGTACATTGTGTTTAGTATTCATCAATAACTTGGGCCAAATTGCAGATTCTTGAGGCTACTCCTTCCATCTTACTTTCACTCTCATTTTCCCCTATCTTCTTCAGTTGTCAACATCTTCGTCACTTGAATAATCTACTTATTGAGGTATGCTCAAACATGGCAAACATGATTACTACACTATGATTTGATCACTTGTTGGATGCATGCCATGCCCAAGTTCCTAATCTAGTTGTCATTACATAGATAGCTTCCAGAGCACACTCACTAGACTTATTATTGTATATGAGAGCAAACATTTAGCACCATAGAGACTTTCCTTCAAGCTCCCATGTCCTCTCTAATACCTTGTTAGTTCCTCCATCGCAAGATTTATGGTCATCAATGGTATACACACTATTGTAATCTAGCATAAAGCATGCACTATTTCTAGTAGGAAGGAACAAGAAGTAAACTACATAATCATATGCAATACAAGGAAGAGAGAAGAGACAAAAAGTAGTAGAGAGCCAACAAATCAACACTTATATAATATATTCTCAAAAACCAATCAAGACTATTACATAGAGTCAAGAAAATGCATATACATATTATGTATGAAAAATTACGACAATTTAATCGTCTAAACTGAATTTACCAGATTAGATTAGTTGATCGACTCAACTAGGGACACACATTACTTACAATACAACCTTCTTTGTTTACTCGATTGAGTTAGTGAATTGAGTCGACTAGCCCCTCCATCATCTCCCCCATCCTCAATGCCTTCTTCGTCCTGAAGAAGGGGGATATTTGGAGAATTATGAAATTTGAAAAATTTAGTATAGAGGATAGAAGTATAAGTATAAAGAGAAAAAGAGAAGAATTTTTGGCTCGTAGAGAATCATTTTTTGTTGTTGATGGCGATGGTTATGGTTCTAGATACTCGTGGGTTGGTTGATCGACATATCATGTTGGTTGGTCGGATGATGGATTTTGTGCACCATTAGGATAACACAAGGTATGAATTACTCTTATTTGTGTCTCCCCCGCCAACCAGTTGGACACTTCCAATTCAATATCTTGTATTTCAAAGTGTTGCTTAGGTGTTGGGTTGCATTCCAATGTGCTTGGTTCAAAGAAGTTAAACTTCAGCCGATGAGGGGTCGATTATGTCAATCATGCTTGGGAAAGTAATTGTACAAAAGTCGTTTGATAGATGATCAGTGAAAGTGACTGAATGTGTTGGTCGAATATCAAACAATATTTTACATATTGTTTAGTTTTCACCTCCAAAGTATTTAAGTCTGCCAAGTATTGCACTTTTTCAACCACTAAGCTTTATTGGTTCAATTTTTGTTCAAGTGTTCCTTGCTGCTATAGATATTGGAACCTATAATTAATACTCTATAACTGATCAGTGATGTTGGTTTCTTCCACCCGTGCCTTCTTTCCTTCCCTAAGCCACTATCTTTCCTCCTGAATAAACTATATCTCTAACATTTTTTTTGTGAAATTTGTTTTTTCAATGTCATCCTTTTCCCGATTTTCAAAACTTGTATGTCGCAACGATAATTCACGAATAAGCATATGTTGTACCCATAGTCAACTGCATGTGGTTTATAGATATGTTGGCCAATTTTTAATAACTGTGCCAAGGATGGAAACCCTTTCCAGTGTTTTTTCTAAGCCTTACTTAGCCTTCACACATTCTTTGTGTTCCTGTTGAATAATATCCGACAATTCTTAGTTTCCTTGTTCCTTTTCCTATTGTTGGAGCTAGGTGACTTGTTAATTCATTCGCACATTGTGTTCTACTAGTTGGTAGACCAATTTTTGAATGACAACTAGTGGATCATCAATCCTGGATGATATATATAAATTAAATTTTTATGTTTCCTAAGTCATACAGTCTGGCCAAGTCTCCTCTTCTCATCAATTCCTTTATTTTAGCTTATCACCTATATTGGATTTCTTTTTAGATCCTTCTTGGATTGTATTTTTGTATATTCTAAACAAGAAAAGACAAGTTTATCAGTTGCATAAGTAATATCATATGGTAAGGAAGTCGGTTTATCCCTTGACGATCCTAATCCTAATGTATGAGTGGAAGTATTAATCATGGTGTTGTGTAAGTGGTACTTTATATTGATTTTGTGGTGTCCATATGTGTTTGATGTCATTGGTTCAGTGTTTATTAGAATACTTTTGTCCAAGGCGATTGACCCAACTTGCTCTGATAATATTTCATGAAATTCATCCTATTAACTATTCACTATCTTTTGTCCACCATTCACCCCTATAGTTGGTGTAGGAGTTGTGAGAGGTGGGTCAGTTGTAAAGTCAATGTTGGGTTCTTGCTCTTTCTTTTTGTTTCCTCCACTCGACTGACCTTGGTTATGTTTTTGTGCAGGTGTTCCCTTCTGGGTTGTCGACTGCTGTTGGGTCCCTTGTTTTGAAAATGAAATGGTTTTGAGTTGCGGATAACAAGTGGCGGAGCGCAACCACGATAGACAAGGAGCTGTCACGGTTGCGGAGAGCTGGGATTAGGTGGCGCAATAGTTGTGGAAACTAGCATAGATGGCAGAAAGGAGCGACAACAACAAGAAGCGGAACTCCCAGTGATCAGGGAGATGTGGCAAACAGCAGAG
This sequence comes from Pinus albicaulis, assembly GCA_034641835.2. NCBI lineage: Eukaryota > Viridiplantae > Streptophyta > Pinopsida > Pinales > Pinaceae > Pinus > Pinus albicaulis. The sequence goes on along the minus strand of JAXQQM020067464.1, from coordinate 44,638 downwards.
CGAAAAAGAAGGGAAAACTAACAGTCATGTTGGCAAAGGAACAAATAGGCAATCAACCAACGTAGAAGGGAGGTTGGTGCAGTAGAGGGCTGAGGAAGAGAGCCATAGGAGAGCTTTGTTTGTTATGTTCTTTTCTGTTCCAGAGAGGAAGCAGAGAAGACAGGGCCATCCATAGAGGCAGATGGACCAATGGAGATCGAGGCAGCAGAAAAGGATTGACTCGGGATGAGTCAATAGCATGTGGTCGGGGCCTGTTGGGGCCCCTGTTTTCAAAATGAAATGGTTTTGAGCCGCGGATAATAGGTGGTGGAGTGCAACCACGGTAGACAGGGAGCTGTCATGGTTGCAGAGAGCTGGAGATCAAGTGGCGCGGCAGTTGCGGAAACTAGCACAGATGGCAGGAAGGAGCGACAAGAACAAGAAGCAGAATTCCCAGTGATCAGGGAGATGCGGCAAACAACAGAGCAGAAAATAAGGGAAAGCTAACAGTCGCGTTGGAAAAGGAATAGATAGGAAATCAGCCAACGTAGACGGGAGGTTGGGGCAATAGATGACTGAGGAAGAGAGTTGTAGGAGAGCTCTTTTCGTTCTGTTCTGTTCTATTATGTTCGGTTCTATTCTATTCTATTCTATAATGTTGTAATCAACCCTTCTGTAATCAACTCTGAGGAGTAATGTAACTGTACGCTATTGTTAATGAAATACACTCTACTTGGGTTTGATGTCCTGAGTTCTGTGACAAGAATTTGGTTATGATGAATGTATTGGCTGTTTTTAAATTTTGATTTAGCATCCTGAATATGCTCATGAGTAGTATCTTTTGCAAAGTAGCTAAATTTGTTTGCAGTACCTAGTGCTGTCTGTTTTACTCTATAGTGTGATTAGTCGTTATCTGATTTGTTCCTAACCTTACTAAGGTCACAACACGCCTTGGGTGAGACTCTCTGCTCTTTGGAGTAGAGTGAAAATACCGACGTTGTGCTAGACTACTGCGGAAACCTTGTTGGCCTCTCTCTCAAACTTGGGTCTTACTTAGAGACCACCTTTCTCGCCAACAACTGCACTATTGTCGACTGTTGATATGATTGTTTCTCCTATTCACCAACATATTTTATTTGAATATTTAAACAAAAATATCTTTGGAGAGTCCCAAATATTGTAAAATATATGGTCTTACAGATGATATAAAAACCTATTGGGGATTTTTTGGTCTTTTGATCCCCTTATTTTTTGTTGTTGTCTTATCCATCACTTATTTTGGAATTGCATCAAGGCATTGTTACAAATTTGGATTGTCGAGCTTGATATCAGCTAAAAATTATTTCCAATTGATTCCTACTCCTTGCTGCTTGACTTCAACTAATATGCCTACTTTATTTTTTGGTTTCCTTGAGGATTCTGACAATGAACCCGAGAAGTTGACTTTGAAAGGTGTTGTGTAGATTTCTTCTTCTCGTTCTTCTTTTTGTTCCCCATTTGTTAGTGGCAGAAAGAGTTTCGTTTGGGGCTCCTAAGCAGCTGATGGAAATGGGAAAATCGTATTTTTTTTATCGACTTAGATCATCGAATATTTGTTTAATAGAAGGATGGTAGGGAAGTTCCTTAGGGCCAACATCACCTAGAATCGATGTATTATACCTTTGTTGTGTCATGGCCTAGTTGAATATGAGACGTGATGATCAACATATATCAAATATATTATGAAACCCTCCATATGTTAACGCAAGTTTTAGATTCAAAAACTAGTTTCTAAATATCTCCAACTGAGAAATCGACCTAGGGGATCCTGTCCAGCCATGTGTAAAAATTTTGTAATTCCTCATCAACTGGATGAAATTTTTTTAAATATTGCCTCATCAACCAGGGAGACCTATTTCATGGCTAACCAAATTAATATATATGGGAAATGATTGATCTTACCAAAATTTTGACAGTCCTAGCAATTAGATTTTACCATGTTAACAATATATTATTCCCACTTATATTGTTTTCCTATCTTTCTAATATGGCTATTAACTTATAGAATGTTTAATTTGACATTGAATGCCTGTTCAGTTGGAGAAAGACAAAGAGAGACAATGTTAGATGCGCATTTTACCTGGGGATCCCAAACTTGGGTAATAATTAAATATTTGGAATTCTTAGTCGTCATTCCTCCAATGAACTCTCTAATCGAGGAAATCGAGTCAACTGCCTTCGGTGTATTATCCCCGGTATGCAGTGACCCAATGATATTATATATGGTCGTTGATGTGATATGCAGTGGTTTTTCCAGCCACAAGGTACCATCATGGTACCGAATGATTATGAATTTTGAAGCTTCTTCTTCCAGGGCTTGGAAATTTGTGACCATGGAGGCACCTAAGAAATCCAAAATTCCAACTTGGTGTATAATTTGGACATTTATAGTCCATTTCTTGTCTGCCAATCCCCACTTCTTGAATACTTTGATTTTTTTTACCATGACGACTCATCCATTTGCGCTTGTTTAATATTGTGGAGTCGAAGCTCCAACTGGCGTGGTAGCTTGGTCAAACTGAGCTTTATTTCTCAGCTCCATGGTGTTGAAGAATGTAGCTATGGTTGGTCTTCATAATACTTTATGTATTTATAATACTATGTAAAAACACAAAATAAAATAAAATTTTAAATTAGAAGAGAGAAAATCAAAAGAAATGAAATCAACAAAACTGGGACTAAAATTAAAATCCTTGAAAATAACTCATACTCATATAAATAAAATGTTTACTATTAGTTACTAGCAACCATAATTTAATCAAGTATTTGCATAAAATATTGAAAAGAAACAATATTTAAATAAATATACTTACCAGAGTTATTACTCAGCATTATTTACGTGATATTCAACATTTTAACAAATATGAGTAAAAAATGTAAATGTGCAGGCTTACTAGAATTTAGTTTACAAATAAACGTGATTTAATTTAAGATAAATGTCCCTTGGGTATAAAATAAACTTGAACTTTTTTCATTTTACATACACACTTATCACTCACATATCTCTCTCATACACACATTGTGATATCTACCTTATTTTCATGGTTATTAGTTGAATTTATGAAGTGTGATTGCTAGATGAAGATAAAATAACTATAATATATATTCACAAGCAATTACCATGGCTTATAAATAAAGAAATTGTATCAATTATACTCAAAAATCAACACGGTATCAAATTTTTACTAAAGGAAAGAGCACAAATATCACTCCTTGAAAAACCCTACCTTGAGATCACTTTGAAGAAACCCTAAATCTATATTCAAGTTGCATCAATAGACTCTACTATAAAATCAAAGAACAAGATAGAGGGGGCCACTAACTTTAGGGCTTGGAAGACAAGAATTGGCCTAATGCTTGCAAAAGAAGGTCTTTTGGAAATTGTATAAAGAAAAGTGATTAAACCTACAAATGAATCTAGAAAGAAGCAATACAAGAAATATGACATCACCAACATGAGCATTATTATGGAATCCATCAAGGATCATCTTATTCCAGACATCTCAAAACTTGGCACTTCAAAGAATATATATGATTCCCTAGCTAAGTTAAATACTGTCAACAATATTAGCCAAGTCACGAGCTTGAGAAATGAGCTTCGTGATATAAGAATGACAAATAATGATATAATGGCTTCATACTTTGTGAGGGTTTATAAACTAAGAGATCAACTACAAGCTATTGGTGAAATTATCTCAGATAAAGAACATGTGAATTTAACACTTAATGGACTACCACGTTCATGGAATTCATTTGTAGCAGGTATAAGCGGCTGAAAGGAAGCTCCAAGTTTGGAATAACTATGGGCAACTTGTGCTTAGGAGGAATCAAGATTTATATCTAGAGAAAGAAAGCCAAAAGAATAATAGAATTCTCAAGCCTATGCAACTTGTTCCACGAAAGTTGGAGGAAGAAAGAAGTCTATTTTTCAAGAGAATAAAATGGTTTTGATAGCAAACCCAATCCTCAAAGGAAGTAAGATATGTCTCAAATTCAATGCTTTCGTTGCAAGAAATTTGGTCACTTCGAAACCCAATGTCCTGAAAGGTTCAATGATAGGAAGATGAGAGGATATCAACATGCTACCATGGAAAATTTTGATGAGTAGTCCAAGAGATCCAAAGTTGAAGGAGATAAATATAAATTTTACTATTCCGGTACACGTGTAGGATATTTTGTATATGACAACTATATATTGTTGATTAATAGTGAAGCTTCAAGACATATGATAGGGGAGCATGATCATATTATAAGTTTGATGGAAAGAATATTGGCACAAAAGGTAGAGCTTGGAGACAACAAAAAATACTCATTCAAATTAATTGGGAAAAAATCCATAGAGTTGGAAACATGTGAAAACATTCACTTGAGAAACATACTCTATGTTATATGTTTGTAAAATAATTTGGTTTCAATTTCACGTTTAGAATATAAAAGAGATAGAGTGGCCTTCATTGATGTGAAAGTCCTTATGTGGGACAAGGGTTCTAGTATAAGCTCTTCTAGGGTTATTGGGATTCATGAAGGAAGGTTGTATAGACTCCTAGGGAAATCTTCCAAAGCTTTAACCCTAGTGAGCTATTACATAATGATATTAACCCTAGTGTGCTATGCCATAAGATATATGCATATCTTCATTATAGAACCTTTCCAACTTTGAAGCAATTTGTTCCAGGTGTACGAGATTTAAAGGTAGATCATAAAGGTGCGTGTAAGGGATGTGCTCTTGGAAATAATGTTAAGAAACCATTTCCAAGTAGTGAACATAGGTCCAAAGATATTTTGAATCTATTCCACTCTGATGTGTGTGGTCCCATGCTGATGAAATCTCTTAGAGGTAGTTTATACTATATATCCTTTATCAATGACTTCTCTCGCAAGACGTGGATCTATATGATGAAGTCAAAAGAAAAAGTTTTCATAATGTTCCAAGAATTCAAAGCTGAAGTGGAGAACCAGACAAGGAAGAGAATCAAGATCTTGAGATCAGATAATGGAAGAGAATACACCTCCAAGGAACTCATTTCCTTCTGTAGGGAAGTTTGATTAAGAGGGAGTTGATTGTTCCCTATAATCCTCAACATAATGGAGCAGATGAAAGAAAGAACAAATCTATTGAAGATTCCATGAAGATGTTGATACATGATCAAGATGTGCCAATGTTCTTATGGGGAGAAGGTGCCAAGATAACCCTCTACATCTTGAATAGAACTCCTCATAGGATTTTGGAAGATAAGACTCCCGAAGAATAATTCACAAGTCAAAAACCATAGGTTAATCATATGAGAATATATATTTTTTTCCAGTGTTCATACATGTACCCAAGGATAAAAAAAAAAGGTTAGATCTTTCCCGTAAGAAGGGAATATTTGTTGGGTACAGTGAATCACCAAAAGCCTATAGGATCCATGTTCCAGGGAAATGGTAGGTGGAAATAAGCAGAGACGTGACTTTTGATGAAAAGGCATAAGGACATGCAACTCCACAAGGAACCTTCACGAAATCTAAGAGACCTAAGACGTATTCTAGTTATGCAACTTTAATGACTAATGTGATTGACTCTGAACCTTCCAACTTCGAGGAAGCGACTACTTCATAAGTGTGGAAGGGTGCAATGATGGAGAAATAACAATATATTAGGAAAGAACGATGTTTGGGAAAATATTCCAAGAAGTTAAGGAAATTTTGTGGTTACCTCAAAGTGGATTTACAAGATCAAGCATGTAGCATATGGGAGCATTAAAAAATACAAGGCAAGATTCGTGGCTAGAGGATTCTCCTGAAAAGAGGAAGAAGACTACGATGAAGTCTCTGCATTAGTTTCCAGATTAAAGAAGGCCTTTTATGGACTCAAACAAGCTCTGAGAGCTTGGTATTATAGAATCAATGGATACATAATGAGACTTGGTTTATCTAAAAGTGTTTTGATCCAAATATTTATATCAAAGTTGTAAAAGGTGAGACGGTGATATTACTACTGTTGATGATTTATTCTTGAACATTTTAGAACATCTTATTGCTCAGTTTAAAATGAATTTGGCCTCTGAATTCCATATGAAGGATATTGGCTCGATGCATTTTTATTCGGGGTTGGAAGTCTAGAAAAAAACCTAGTGAAATCCTTCTTGGACAAGGAAAATATGTCATCAATATCATTTAGAAGTTTGTCATGATGGAGTGAAAGTATATGGAAACTCCTATGGTGACAAACCCGAGAAAGCTGAGAGATTATGAGTATGACCTAGTGGATCCACCCATGTACTAGAATTTGATTGAATCATTGATGTATTTGGTAAAAACTAGGCCAAATATTTTCTTTGTAGTAAACACCTTGAGCCAATTCTAGATGGAACCAAGACATAAGCATTAGATTGCAGCAAAGCATATATTGATATACTTTCATGGTACTGTTGAATATTGTTTAAGATATGATTTAAATGGTGGGATAAATCTTTAGGGATATATGGACTCTTACTAGGCAGGGAGTGTGATTGACAAGAAGAGTACATTTGGTGTATGATTTAGTTTGGGCTTTGCTTTGATATCCTAGATGATCAAGAAGCATACCTTTGTCACAAGTAGTGATGAAAAATAAAAGTATATTGTAGCTTGTTTGGCATTTTGTGAGGGATAATGGCTTTGAAAGAAACTCTCGAGGTTGTTTGAACAGATGCTAGAACTAATTGTGTTGTTAAATGATAATCAAATTTGTGTGAAGTTGACATAAAATCCAATGTTTCATGATGAAGACAAATCATATTTAGATCAAGTACCACTACATTCATGATATGATATAGAATGGAGCAGTGAGGCTCTAGTACATCTCCACTAATGAGCAGATGGTTGACATTCTCATAGAGACAATGGGAAATTCTCATGGTTGACATTCTGTCTCTAGTGAATTTTGTATACTTTTGAGACAAGCTTGGACTAGTGGAGAACTCCTCTATCAGTGAGAGGGAGCATTGATGTGACATCAACAGGGGCATGGCTCAAAATGTCAACCTGAACTAGTCAAAGTACCATGAGGTGAGGCATCCACAAGATCATGGTGACTAGTTGAGTAAGTACCATTGGTTAGGATATCTAACTTGGGTTGTGGTACATATTTATGATGATGTTGATGTAGGTCAAGGGTATTAACCTAGATAAAGATGCTATCAATGAGATTTACCTTTTTTTTTTGAAAGATCATGTATACAAAAAACATCTAAATAGTCATTATGAATACCTCCCTAGCTAAGAGGGAGTGTTGAAGAATGTATCTATGGTCGGTCTTCATAATCCTTGATGTATTTATAATAGTATGTAAAAACACGAAAGAAAAATAAATTTTAAATTATAAAAAGAAAATTATAAGAAAGGAAATCAACAAAACTAACTAAAATTAAAATCCTTGAAAATAACTCATAATCGCGTAAATAACATATTTACCATGAGTTACTACACACCATAATTTAAGCAAGTATCTGCATAAAATATGGAATAGAAACAAGATATAAATAAATATAATTACCAGGAGTTATTGCCCACTATTATTTTAGTGATCTTCAACACTTTAACAAATATGGGTAAAATATTTAAATGTGTAGACTTACTAGAATTTAATTTACAAAGAGATGTGATTTAAATTAAGAGACATGTCTCTTGGATACCTTGGATATATTGGGTATAAAACACACTTGAAATTTTTCATTTTACATACACACTTATCACTCGCATATCTTTCTCACGCACACATTATGATATCTACTTTCTTTTCGTGATTATTAGTTGAATTTTAGAAGTGTGATTTCTTGATGAAGATAAAAGAACTATAATATATATTCACAAGTAATTACCATAGTTCAAAAATAAAGTACTTGTATCAATTGTACTGAAAAATAAACACATGGTGATCTTCTCATCTTGGAAGTGGAATCTCTTCCTCACCATTTTGAAAACCTCCTAAAATTATTGTCCCCTAATACACTCAAGCAAATCTGAGTTAAAAATCATTGGGCTAGGGAGGTTTGGGAGATCTATTAATTCCATTGCAACACTTGGTGAGAATTCAAGAGAAACGGGAAGTGAGATAGGTCACTCTCTCAGTTTTATAGCTAAAGAATTAAATGTGTCATGAATTTCGTTTTTGGCCTGCAATAAAGTATGTCTCTTGTCATTGATATACAACTTTTCCATCCTTCTTGGCATTTGTGATGCACGCGGCCACGTTACTTTTCAGGATTTGGCAGATGATTCATTTTTTGAAAATGTCGAATCATCAAAATATTTAAATTGTGATGTGACGTCATTATCGGTTCTGATATCATGGTCAGAGGTAGTAGTTGGGTTAGTTTGATTTCCTACTTGTGGTCAGTATTCTCCCCTCTTTGTTGAATCAACCTCCTTTTTAAATTTATCTTTGGATCTGATTCGTCGGTCTTTTCTTCTTCCCAAATGATGTTGATGTCGACTTATATTTCTTGCGATTTAGTATTTAGAAACTTGCTTAAATATTTTCCTCTCTCCATTGCTTTACAACAATTGCTCATATGATTGGGAGTCTTCTTTATCAATAGTATTCGCCTGTTGGAACAATTATTATTCTACCGAATTTGTGATTGTTGATGATAATCCAATTTATTTATTACTTGTAACAATTGAAATTAAACTAAAGAAAAATATAATACATTTAGTTGGTTAGCTAGTCTGCCACAACATGGTTTTCAAACTAACCCATGTTCTCGATGCCTTAGAGAGGTTTTCACCAGTTGCATGTCAACACTTTCAAGTAATATATCTTTTGGGTTGGGCACCATTTATGAGTGATTTGAATATGTGCCCTTGAAAGTGTTTTAACCTAAACTGCTTCAGAAGAATGTATATATCTTTGAACAAAAAGGGGCAAAGACATGCAATCTATAATTTCTTTGGCTTCACATTGACTCGACTATCATATAATAACATGTAGTCTCTTACTTTTAAATTTTTTGTTTGCAAGTTCGTATTATGCCATGGTTTTTGTTGATTTTTTCTTACTTCTTGTTGGTGTAATGTGTGGAGCCTGTCCTCCTATAGTTGTTGTAATTGATGGATTTGTTCTTTCTCAGCTTTTCTATCATCATATTTTAACACATTTGATATATTCACAACATTTGTTGCGTAATGAAGTGGTAAGACTACTTCTTTTTCATAAACTAGTTTGAATGGTGTGGATCGAGTCGAATATTTATATGTCATTCTATATGCCCACAAAATTGTTGGTATTTTATCTTCCCAATAGTTCTTATTTAAGTTGCATATTTTAGTGAGTCCTTTGTGCAGCGTTTTGTTGAATGATTCTATTTCACCATTTTCTTGTGGATGGTAAGTTGTAGTTTTTGTATGCTCAATCATAATTTTTTGCAACATTGTTTGGATTGTAATACTCCTAAAATGTGTATCCATTTCACTAATTAGGGTGAGGGGTTAGTCGAATCTCATTACCGTATTTTCATAAATGAATTTAGCCACTACTTCCTTTGTACAAGATTCGACTGGCTCTGCTTCTTTGCATTTTTCTAAATACTCCACTATTGTTATAATGTATTTTTCAACTGTTCATATTTCTCTTTTGGGGAATGGGCCAACAAAGATGATCACCCATATATCAAAAGGTAGAGTTCAGTTTATCGAGTGGAGAAACATATGATTCCTTGGCAATGGATGACCTATTATTTGACACATGTCACATTTATGGACTTGTATTCAACAGTCTTAGAATAGAGTCAGCCACCATAATCCAACTTGAATGATTTTTCTTGCAGTTGTGTCTCCTTGATAATGCCCACTAGCACCTCCTCTATGAGCTTTGTCAATAATAGATTCCCTTTCATGTTCTAATACACATATTGTGAGCACCTCATCAATTCATAACTTATATAATTGGCAATTTATCAATGAGAATTGTGCTTCTTTAATTGTTAGGGTCTTCTTCTTCTTCTTATTTTTTTTAGACAATTTGTCAGGTTCTTTCCCCGTGTGTAAGCTGAATTGAGTGATTTCTGCAAGTTCTATGGGGATTTCTTCTACTTTGATTAATGGGCATCAGGTAGATTTTCCTTGAGCTTTGATGACTCCTCCATTTTTTCTAGTTGGAACATATGGGTTTGCACAATGTTCCTTTTACTAGGTCAAACTATTACTTCAAATTAAAATTATTGGAATAACAATAACCATTGACAGATCCGACCCTAATGGACTGGTTTATTGACAAGGTACCTCAAGGCTTGATGATTTGTGAAAAAAATGAAATAATATGTTCAAATATAGTGATATAATTTCTAGAGAGAAAAAAGAATAGTGTGCCTCTCTCTCTTTTGTCAAATAATTTTTCTTGACATTGTTTAGTTTTCTACTAGCATAAGAATTGGAGTGGTCTATGGAATCATTATCTAGTTGTTCTAGAACAATTATGTGTGTGGCATTGGATAGATCGACATGTACGTAGAAATTTTTGGACCAATCAAGGAAATTTAAGATAGGTGCTTTAACCAATTTCCTTTTTAAGTAATTGAAACAACTCATCACATTATTTTGTCCATATGTATGTAACATCCTTCTTTAACAGTTCATTGATTGGGAAACTAATATCAAAATAGTTCCAAATGAATTTTTTGTAATACCTTGCATGCCCCAAAAAGATTTTGATCTACTTTTTATTAAATTTTTTCCATATCCAGTTTGATCCCATCCTTGGGTATTGCATGTCTTAGAAATATACCTATAGGAGTATAAAATATCCATTTTTTAATATTTAGAGACAATTAGATTTGTCTACATCTTTCTAACATCAGTCTTAGCCATTTAGTATGATATTTTAACAATGTGTAAATGGTCCAATCATAAAAAAAACTATCATTGTCTTATAATTGTACTCTTAGAATGAATTGACTGCAATCCGAGAGAAAATTGTTGGTGCATTATTTAGAACAAAAGACATTACTATGTATGCAAAATATCCAAATTTTATAACAAATGTGGTCTTTTTTTTTTTGTCTTCTTTTGAAATGGGTACCTAATTGTACCCTCAGAAACAATCTGTAAACTAATAACATTCATGACCCACAATTTCTTTTATGATCTCATCTGCAAACTCCAACAGAAACTTTGGCTTGAAGTACTGATACTTTCCATTTTTAAGCATCTGGCTAAGTTCTGATTTGGAAAGCATGATATATGATTATGTACAAGAGTCGACGAGGAGTCGAATGTTGTTCTTTCTTTTTCTTTATGGGAAGTAGAAGACTCATTTTTAAAAATTCTTTAATTTGGTGAGCTACCTCGACTAGTGCTTGGTATTCTGGTCGAAATTCAAAATCTTTAATGAAATGATTTTTTAACTCAATCCATTGTAGTGATTGACCTATATCTTCTTCTAGTTTATACCACTTGTTAGGAAACTCATCAAGAGTGTTGAGGAACACATGTGGCCACACCCTTTCGTCCCTGTACCCTATTATTTTCCATTCTGACTCACAATTTTGTATATGTAGGGCAAGGTATTGTCCAGGTTTAAACACTTGGATGTTTTCTTATACCAACAATTTGCGTCCTCCAAACCTTTTGATAAGGCGGGTGATACACCAGACCTGAGTATTTGCCTCTCAAAAATATAGGCGCCCTCTGGCTACAAGGCAGTGTCTTCTGTAGGAATGAATGTTTTCTGGAGTTCCAAAACGGTATTCCCATATTAGCTGTGCAATTTACCCCTCGGTGTCCAGATGCCACCATAGCCAACATTCTTTCTTTGTTTCATTACATTTCTATTTCAGTTACAGTAGAGGTTCCATTAGCTACAACCTACATGACCACTGGAATGACATGGCTACTTGCCTGCTTACCCTAAAAGCTGTTTGGGGAGATTATTGCGCTTTGCCTAGTGACTAGTTTGAGTTTGATTTCTGTCTGTAGGTCATGGAAACCACAAACTTACAACCAAGAAATAATAGTGCATTAGAAATGCGTAGTACAAGAGATACAATGTTTTGCATATACAGTACTTAAAAATGGTTTTGGAAACCACAAACTTACAACCAAGAAATGATAGTGCATTAGAAATGCGTAGAACAAGAGATACAGTGTTTTGCATATATACAGTGCTTAAAATTTGTTTTTTAAATCAGTCTTGATTAAAAATTGTTTTCTCAATTTAATCTTAATGTTTTTTTTTTTGTAAGTAAACATTCTGGAGATTTTAGATATTCTGTTCTGGCAGATTTAATAAAATGTGAATTGAAGAATGCAGAGGCCACAAGGCAAGCCCTGGGGTTTCTGTCCCAAGAAGTGAAAGCGTTTCTGCGTGTAATTTGCCATTTCCTATTGATGGCACTAAATCGCATGTTCTTAATACTCATTGTCATCAGTATGGATCTTTCCGGTAGATTTTATGCAGATAGCATTTATATGAATGGACAAACCACGAGTTTCCTGTTCCAAAGTTCAGGCCTTTTGGGCATTATGCCTCGAAGTGGCTCTTTGGAATTTCTGTGTCTTCTTCCACAATCAATGGCAATGCTGAGGTTGCTCTGGAAGGGACCAAATCTGCCTTGGGAGGTACACTGTTGTCTGGAAAAAAAAACGAAGGCGGCATTGGAACATACAAATACTTATAACAATGACAATCTACAGAATTTCTCATCAATGGAAGAAGGCATTGGAACATACAAATACTTATAACAATGGCAAATTTCTCATCAATGGAAGAAGGCATTGTAAAATACAAATACTTATAACAATAGCAATCTACAGAATTTTTCATCAATGGTGACATCCATTTTGGCTATATTTTCCTTTACATTATTATCATCCTATTTTCCTTTACATTATTATCATCCCCTGTGCAAAGATGTTTTTCCCAAAACCATTTCATCTCTTCTTTCCATGCCCGCTGAAACTGTCTATCGCGGCATCGCCTGTACAACATTCTGGGTATGAATGGTCTTGGGATTTTTTTGGTGTATTGCTTTGGTTTTAGAAATTTTTGATGGTGCTGAAATTTATTAACCATTAAATACATGATTCAAACATTATAAGTTTTTTTTTTTAAAACTTCTGGATTTCGACCACATTTAACTTAGACAATTCCTCCCCTCTCTAAACAACTGAGTTTAAACAACTCAGTTTAAATGTGACATAAATCATAATCTATATAAAAATTTATTAAAATGATAAATTTTAATATTAATCCAATCTACTCGATTCACTCTTTTAACGAGCATTCATTTTCCCTCTCTCCCATGGTTGCCCTAAAACTCCATATTCCCGAAGATCATATGGTGCACCCGGAACGAAGGCCAAGTTTATAATTATGACGTCCTTTTAAAAATCTTATGTTTTTGAAAACGCCTTCAAAATGCCGTAGTTCTTCTCTATTAAGCCATTTTTTCCTTTTCATGGCATCTTTCGCTCCTGATATAATAATAAGATATAAAAATAATACTAGAAGGACACAACTAATCTCGCAGGGTGTTAATTTTGCTCCTTAATGTTGTTGGTTAGAGGTAGAAATAAAATCATCAAAGTTAGTTTTATAGGCTAATTTCTAACTGTGGGTAGTGTTTTAGATATTTTATTTGATAATAAATATTCCAGTAATGGCTTCTAAAGGTATAACAAGTATGTTGTATAAGATAAAGTTTTTATGCCGTAAGGCGTATTTATTTGAAAACAACTTTGCTACCTGCCTATGTGTACTATTGGTGATCGTCCGATGTCTTGTTAGACGATTGAAGAAAGGTAAGCCATAGATATAAAACAGTTAAAAATGGTAGTTTTGAGATTGTCTCGTTTATTCATTCTTTTCTATCTCATTTCCTGTTGTCTGTTACAGTGAAGAACTGAAGTGAAGAAACTTGCTGCTGAGCGACTGCTGCTGCGTTGCCTGTGAGTGCTGCTGACTGTTGCAGTCTGTTCCAGTTTGCTGGTCACCGGTGTTAGGTATGGCGTTCATAACCCCTGTAACGATGGGTATTCCCGCTTTAAAAGTCGTTGTTGAGTGGATTGCAAAACACCAGATTGCAAACGTAGCTTTTCGCTTCAGTTTCGATTTGCTTGCTGTCTGATTTGATCAACTGTTGTATGCTTAGTCTTTCAAGCACCCATAAGAATAAATTGATGGGTTGTAGATTCGCTAAGATCTTCCTCATGGATCTGTGTCTTGGTCCTTTGAAACATCCATGAAATTACTCTGTTGCCAATCCCCTGATTGGTACAGACACTCTCTCTCCCTTTGAAGGTTATCTCCACCAATCTTGCCGGTTGCATTGTTGTTCTGCCACTCTATGCCCTCGTATGGTATGTATGGCCTCTCTATGTGTTCTTGGGTTTCTGTGATATCATATGACTTGTATAGTTTGGCTGCTCTCTGTGTTGGTGGCTCAACTTGACCCTCATGCCCTTTGCTTTACAGCTGGCCTTATCAACTATTCTCTTCATTGTGTCCTAGCCTCACTGCTGGCTGCATTGGCTCTACTGACCACTACGGGATCTACTGCTTGCTTATGGCTCATAGTCCTGTGTCAACCCACTCGTTGCACGTTCCTTAGTTGTGCGCGTGCGTTTGCCTGTGTATCCTTGTTATTCATGACGACCCTCTCTGATGGCCCCCTCGACATCTCTTGCCAACCCACTACTTCACCTTGATCTCCGTGTGCTATAGCTCGGCTATTTGCTTGATGCTACTGTTTGCAGCTGCTCACTGACACCCCTTGTGCGCTAACCAAATTGCCAGCAGTTGGAACTCCTGTTGCCCGACTCCCTTGGCAGCTCTTGGCTGTCAACAATACTCTGTTACCACACTTGGTCCCTGATGGTTGATGGCTGAAAACCCTTTTTTAATTTATATATACATAAGGGTATAAACTATCTATGCCATAATATAAACTAAGCTATACAAAATTCACCTGGCTCTAAAAATATTGAAGCAGTGAAGACATAAAACTTATGGTTATGCCGACAAGGAATTTCCTGCAACTTACAGTTAAAATTTCCTGAAATTTCGTGAAATATCCTTCTACTCTAAACTTCCTGCCTTATTGTGAAGGATGCTATAGTGAGGGGCTGATTTATGCCAAAATATGAAAAATTGTTGTCCTTATCTGCAGACCGCAGTGGTAGTTATTACAGGTTGTGGCACATGGAGTGTATAGATGAAGGAAAGAGGTTAAAATTGCAAGAAAATATTAACTCGTAGAGTTTCTTTGTATATTTACTTTCATAAAAAATTTGCAATTTTTTCTTGTTATTAGTCTTTCTTTCTATTGACAGTGTGTTTTTTCCCTTATTAATTTGTAGAGGCCGTGTGGGTCTCCCATGGCCCCAACAAACCCAACAAATGTTGGGGTTGTAGTACACCTTCAGTGAGCTAAAAAGCTTAGAAATGTTTCAAATAGAAACAATAAAGAATGGATCCAATGTTTAAAAGTGTTTAAGGGAGCATTGTTTTCGTTACGATGTAAAACTTATAGGAGAGGGCCAAATGTTTCCTGCAGCTTAGTTCTAACTGGGCATATAATTATATGCAAGCAACACTTCTCTATTGTTGTCTTAGCTGTACAGTTTATTCTATGAAACAGTTAAGTGCTTCCTTTACCTAGTCATTTTTCATCGGAGGATAATATCTCCTCATTGCAAGAGCATATTTATTTTGAGGATGAACTCCATACAATTTTGGAAGGGTTACAGTTTTCTCTCACAACCCTGAAACAAAAGGTGCTGATTAGGCTAAATTCAGATCAACATTAAGTGATCAGTTCTAATATTTCTTGCTCTTGCCAACCCACTACTTCACCTTGATCTCCGTGTGCTATAGCTCGGCTATTTGCTTGATGCTACCATTTGCAGCTGCTCACTGACACCCCTTGTGCGCTAACCAAATTGCCAGCAGTTGGAACTCCTGTTGCCCGACTCCCTTGGCAGCTCTTGGCTGTCAACAATACTCTGTTACCACACTTGGTCCCTGATGGTTGATGGCTGACAACCCTTTTTTAATTTATATATACATAAGGGTATAAGCTATCTATGCCATAATATAAACTGAGCTATACAAAATTCACCTGGCTCTAAAAATATTGAAGCAGTGAAGACATAAAACTTATGGTTATGCCGACAAGGAATTTCCTGCAACTTACAGTTAAAATTTCCTGAAATTTCGTGAAATATCCTTCTACTCTAAACTTCCTGCCTTATTGTGAAGGATGCTATAGTGAGGGGCTGATTTATGCCAAAATATGCAAAATTGTTGTCCTTATCTGCAGACCGCAGTGGTAGTTATTACAGGTTGTGGCACATGGAGTGTATAGATGAAGGAAAGAGGTTAAAATTGCAAGAAAATATTAACTTGTAGAGTTTCTTTGTATATTTACTTTCATAAAAAATTTGCAATTTTTTCTTGTTATTAGTCTTTCTTTCTATTGACAGTGTGTTTTTTCCCTTATTAATTTGTAGAGGCCGTGTGGGTCTCCCATGGCCCCAACAATCTGGGGGTTGGAAATGCACCTTCCAGGCTAGAAACACCCCGAAATGTTTCCAAATAGGAAACAACCAAGGAATGGATCAGAAATGTTTCCGAGTATTTCAGGGGCATTTGTTTTGTAAAACGTTTCTGGTACTGAAACATAGGAGGGGGCCAAATGTTTCCTGCAGCTTAGTTCTAACTAGGCATATAATTATATGGAAGCAACACTTCTCTATTGTTGTCTTAGCTGTATAGTTTATTCTATGAAACAGTTAAGTGCTTCCTTTACCTAGTCATTTTTCATCGGAGGATAATATCTCCTCATTGTAGGAGCATATTTATTTTGAGGATGAACTCCATACAATTTTGGAAGGGTTACAGTTTTCTCTCACAACCCTGAAACAAAAGGTGCTGATTAGGCTAAATTCAGATCAACATTAAGTGATCAGTTCTAATATTTCTTGAAATTTGAATAGTTTGTTTCCATTTTTTGTGGCTTTGCAACTTAGATTATTAGCAACTCCATTGGTTTTTGGCTAAGCATGTTAGCAAAATAATTTTTATATGATGTTAAAAGTTAAAACTGATGCTTAAAGAGCTTTCCTGGCAGCATATTAGTATTTGCACTCAATAGTAAGGAAAGTCAAAATAGTATAAGATAAAAAAGGATAAAATAATGTTATTTCTAGCAGCAGAGTAATTGAATTCGAGCAATACAGATGTTTAAAAGCAAAATAATAGAACTTAAAAAACAAAATATGCCCCACTCTTAATATTCGTTCATTTTGAGTTCGGTGTTAGTCAAAGCTCTTGAGAAGTGGCTTTGAATTAGATGTCTCGATCCTTAAAATTGAACCTTAAATTTGAAATCCTTGTAATGACCTAGAATGAGTGCATGGACCTGCTTTCATTTCATAAAGTTTCTTTGTTTCAGAGAAGTCACATTTTCCTCTGTTTTTGACCTATGCAGGAGATTTGTAAAAGCAATATGGTAACAATCAACCATAAATGCCCATTGGAATAATTTCATTTTTATGGAAATTATATCTCTGTTTTTTACCTATGCAGATTGAGTATGTAACTCAATCCTGGAGATGTAATCCTGGCAAGTCTGGTCAAAATAAAAACAGTTCATTGCATGAACGCCAACCATATATAGCTATACCTAATGTAGTAGCTGTGGAGAGAAATTATAACTAATTCTGTAAATTTTTTGTGCACTATAGAAATCCAACAGCCATTAAGCATGAAAAACCAATAACAACTCGATGATTTTCGTGGAAAGCTTAGTAATCCATCACAAAAATAAGTAGTTTTAATAGGTTTAATAGATTTATATATGTATGTAAACCTATATCGCTTGGACCATTATTGAAAACTTTTGGCCAATGCAGAGGGGGTCTACTTTCACTTACAATGGATTCGTACAGAAAGGGAAACAGATGTGGAATAATTCTTTTGTATATAGCATAGATTTCAAAGAAAGTTCATTAGATTTCCACGGCCAGACTGTGAAAATAAAAATTTTCAAGACAACCTTAAGAGTTGATAACCCTCTAATGACATCACCTAGCTCATTAGGCTAAATTCAGATCAACATTAAGTGATCAGTTCTAATATTTCTTGAAATTTGAATAGTTTGTTTCCATTTTTTGTGGCTTTGGAACTTGAACTGTTTGTTTTTGTTTTTCTTAGATTATTTGCAACTCCATTGGCTTTTGGCTAAGCATGTTAGCAAAATAATTTTTATATGATGTTAAAAGTTAAAACTGATGCTTAAAGAGCTTTCCTGGCAGCATATTAGTATTTGCACTCAATAGTAAGGAAAGTCAAAATAGTATAAGATAAAAAAGGATAAAATAATGTTATTTCTAGCAGCAGAGTAATTGAATTCGAGCAATACAGATGTTTAAAAGCAAAATAATAGAACTTAGAAAACAAAATATGCCCCACTCTTAATATTCGTTCATTTTGAGTTCGGTGTTAGTCAAAGCTCTGAGAAGTGGCTTTGAATTAGATGTCTTGATCCTTAAAATTGAACCTTAAATTTGAAATCCTTGTAATGACTTAGAATGAGTGCATGGACCTGCTTTCATTTCATAAAGTTTCTTTGTTTCTGAGAAGTCACATTTTCCTCTGTTTTTGACCTATGCAGGAGATTTGTAAAAGCAATATGGTAACAATCAACCATAAATGCCCATTGGAATAATTTCATTTTTATGGAAATTATATCTCTATTTTTTACCTATGCAGATTGAGTATGTAACTCAATCCAGGAGATGTAATCCTGGCAAGTCTGGTCAAAATAAAAACAGTTCACTGCAGGAACGCCAACCATATATAGCTATACCTAATGTAGTAGCTGTGGAGAGAAATTATAACTAATTCTGTAAATTTTTTGTGCACTATAGAAATCTAACAGCCATTAAGCATGAAAAACCAATAACAACTCGATGATTTTCATGGAAAGCTTAGTAATCCATCACAAAAATAAGTATTTTTAATAGGTTTAATAGATTTATATATGTATGTAAACCTATATCACTTGGACCATTATTGAAAACTTTTGGCCAATGCAGAGGGGGTCTACTTTCACTTACAATGGATTCGTACAGAAAGGGAAACAGATGTGGAATAATTCTTTTGTATATAGCATAGATTTCAAAGAAAGTTCATTAGATTTCCACGGCCAGACTGTGAAAATAAAAATGTTCAAGACAACCTTAAGAGTTGATAACCCTCTAATGACATCACCTAGCTCTGGTTAGCAAAACACAATTTTAAAGGCATCAATGTTTTCTAGAGCATGGACCCACAGAAAAAAAATGAGTTTTTCTTGATTGGAGGGGTCATCTCAGCAGAAACAAAATAAATAGACGAGTTTCTTTAGATGACATTGAAGCTACAATGAAGACAATCCAATTTTGCAACCTTGGACTCTGGAGCATGAATCCGTACAAAATTAATTGTCATTGTTTCCTTAATTTTTTTCTTCTACCCCACTTTTGTTCCCTGGGTATTGTTTAACCTTGTGAGGTTTTTGTTGCTTGATCTTAAGCATGAAAAACCAATAACGAGTCGATGATTTTTGTGGAAAGCTTTATTGAAAACTTTAGGTACACTAGAGCTTTGAAGTTTTGAACATCTCCTTGGCTATCTTATTGACCCCAGGTGCCGGTGGCATGAGACCTAGAACCAGATTAAAATTCAGATATTGAACTTTTAGTTTTTGTCTGCATATCTGCATGTATGAAAATGATACACAATTGTTAATTTTTCTTCCTGGGTTTGGTTAATCCTCGTGGAGTTTTTGTAGCATGATCCGTTTCATTTTCTAAGCTCTTTGCCAGATATGGTTATTAGCCAGTATAATTGAACATATTTTTGAGTCTCATACTTTAAACTCAAAAAAATGATTTACCATACCAGTAGCTTAATGCAAAGACTCATAATTTATAGTTGAACTGCTGAAAATTTGTAACATAAAAAATGCTCATTGTCCCCTGAAGATTGAATAAGTAAGTCAATCCTGCAGGTGATCGTCAATGGGGATTACATCATTACTGTCCACAGTATCCTCATATTGGGTCAGTGGAACCCCTGCAGATTGAGTATGTAACTCAATCCTGGAGATCTAATCCTGGCAAGTCTGGTCAAAATAAAAACAAATCATAACATGTAGCTTGTGTAACAAATCACAACATATATTGCGCATCTGATGGCCTAGAGCAAATGTAGTTTTTTAAAGCAGTGTTCAGAATTTCTACTTCTCAACTAAACTAGAGGCTGGGAAACAAATCATAAGATATATCAGGCAGAGCAAAATAATAAGTAAATTTTAAAAAATTAGCCATTTTTATCTCTTCACGTGATACAATAAACATTTCTTCATAATTTAAATACTCTTTTAGCCTCTGCTCTGCCATTTATTGTAAGCCATTAAAAACAAAAGAAAAAAACTAAAAGGTTTTTCAAGATCAAACATTGATTTTTCATGTTTGAATTGCCTGAGTTTCAGTTGACTGTGACCTTATATATAGCTAAATAGTATGGTCCAAATAGTATTGGCATCATTATCTTAATTACAGATTCTAAACCTTTTGCAAACATGGTACTCTCATTGAAGGCTCAGGCATAGTGAAATTGTATGGTCCAAATAGTATTGACATAATATAGTATGGTCAAAATAGTATTGACATTTTTATCTCGATTGCAAATTCCAAACCTTTAGCAAAATTGGTACTCTGGCAGTCACCTTCGAGAACTGAGCTTGCATGAAACAATAATATAACCCTGACAAATTTACCATATACTACCATAAAAGTATGAAAACATATATACATTTCTCGCTTGAGTTGCCAGTGCTTCTGTTGAGTGTGGCAGTAAACACAGCTACAGAGTATGATCTATTTGAGACATGGAGTAGTTTTTAATATTACTTGTATTGAGATGAAAGATGTAGAGCAACGAGTGGATGCAAAATGTTCTCTGGAGAGTTAGGAAACCTGAAAATCCAGGATTCATGATGATCCCTGAATGATTATATGGCCTATGGCCTGTTATTTATATTAATCTAGATTCTGTATGGGCCAACTGCTCGTATTTAAAGATCCAGACACTGATTTTAGCATGGAATAGGTATGACCCAAGATTCTACATTCTATTTAAAAAAGTTATAAATTGTTTCATTGAATGTCTTATTTTTTTATCAAAAAGAACCATTTTACCATAATGAAGTGTTATCCAATTAGACGCTCATGCTTGTGCTGGTGACTTGTATGCCACTATTGGTGATAGGTTTTGGCTTCAGTTTCGATTTGCTTGCTGTCTGATTTGATCAACTGTTGTATGCTTAGTCTTTCAAGCACCCATAAGAATAAATTGCTGGGTTGTAGATTCGCTAAGATCTTCCTCATCAATATAATTTCTCTACAATAGAATTCACACAAAACCTCATTGAAGTCAACTTGAACAAGTTATTCTACATTTTCAAATAAATATATATTCCTCTAATTTCTCAAAATAAATAAATTTCTTTGCAGGTTCCTTACTACATCAGCGTATCTGCCTCTTCACCAACCTCAGCATCAATCATCCTCTTCATGATATACATGTACTCTTTTACAAAAAATACAATTTCATTGCAAAATACTAACATGCAATGTACATTTCTACAATTGCAAACTCTTCAAAATTACATTTCAAACATTGTACATTCTACAAATTTCACGTAATAGAAATAAATTGCCATATTTCTTTTCAACCATTAAAAAGCAATCTTCATTTCAAACATTATACATTCTATATACATATCTCCAATGACATTATAATATAACTTTCTTTTCAACAATGAAAATGCAATGTCTATTTCAAACATCATATATTCTGTATACATATATCCAATGACATATATATATCAAAATAATTACAGCTAATCTCATTCTACCATATTCCTTACGGCGTTTCCTTTGCAACATTAGGTGCAATTGCTAGTTTATTTTTTTAATAAGTTGGTTGAGTAAATTAAAAATGTGATGATCATATAAAGGAAAGTTTCATTTGTCATGATGAAGTAGGAAAGTGAGATGTAGGCGACATGATAGGTAATGAAAAAACCAATTTTAGGTGTTTATGTCATGGGCAAAGGTTTTTTTAGTGCAATATATTGTGTATAATATTAAAAAAAGAAAAACTGGTGTTAGGTATTTGTTACATGTCAATTATTTAATAGAATATTTGTTTTTTATATAGTATTTTTAAAGAAACTTTTGCCTTGTGGACATCACATTAAAAGGAACTTTGGTTTCATGTGTATTAGGCTTTTTTTAACGCTGGATGTGATATGTTGATTCAATGAGATATTTTCTTTTCTTTTCTTTTTTTAATATACATCATGAAACTTGGTATTATGTGTCTTCATGTATCCAAAGTGTTGGTGTAAATGTCATACATGAAAATAAATTTCTTTGGTTGTGACATTTTGCATGGCTACAAACTTTGTCCTATAGTGACATATCAAACCATGTAAAAGCTCCATGTTGTGCTACATATCACATCATTGTTGATCATTGGGATGTGATATGTTAATTCAATAAGATCTTTTCTTTTCTTTTCTTTTTTCAATATACGCCATGAAACTTGGTATTATGTGTCTTTATGCATCCAAAGTGTTGGTGTAAATGTCATACATGAAAATAAATTTCTTTGGTTATGACATTTTGCATGGCTACAAACTTTGTCCTATAGTGACATATTAGACCATGTAAAAGCTCCATGTTGTGCTACATATCACATCATTGTTGATCATTGGGATTGGAACTACAAATTTTAAAAGAAAATAAAGAAAGAAACCTCATGCAAGTCCAAGCCTCAAAAGTATAGAAGAATATGATATATCTAGATGAAAACATATCTTCCGCATCCAAGTTCAAATCCCTACTAGTGACATTATGAGTTATAATGCCTTGATAAATATTGTTGTAATGACTTCATTCCTATGAGTAGTGTTGTATTGACTTCAAGTCTTGTGAACTCTTAAGTAAGTGTATATGTGGGTTGGCCTAGTACCAACAACCTCGCTCTAGCTCTCGGGCTGAGAGGGGGGTTGATTTATTTCCTCAACAAAAATATATGGATGAAAACATAAAAAAAATAAAAATTAACGTCTCAAAACTCAGATATTTTCTTAGATCTTCTAACATAGTTACAAGTAAAAAAAGTCAAGCATTTGGACTAAAGAAAGTGATCATGACACACATTTTCAAAGAAATTTAAAAAATATTTTCATTAAAACTCGTTGGGGTGAAAGGGCTACACCCTTGCAATATTAAGCTTAAAACTCAAAATCCATATGTAACACTAGAGATAAACTCTTAAATAGGTCTGTGATGAGCCTTAAAAATGCCTTAAAAAATATGCAAATGTTTTAATAGTGTAAGTAATATTTGAGACAAGTAAATGCATTCATCTATTTAAATATTTAAAGGTAGGGATTGGATCTCGTGAACCATATAACAAAATTAAATACTTGGAAGAGAAGGAACAACAATTATAAATTAACCATAATTCTTGGAAGACTCCACAATAAAAGGATATATGATTTACAAGTCATGAGGAAGGATGGAAAACTAAAGCTAGACAATCTACTTATAGTTTTGGAAGAAGAGGGACATTTTCATGTTGAACCTCTTACTTTTAAATGTCGAATTTATGGTGGAAGTGAAATCATTAGAACTATCAATTAGTTATCTTGAAGTAGTTACCTTCTCCAAAGTATCTTTAAGCCATTACTCAACGAAGTCTTGTAAAGGTGCCACAGTAACCTCTTGCTTCACTTGTATTTTGAACAACTCATCTTTAGTATCTTTCAAATCATAAGTAACTTGATGTACTATATCTTGTTGGAAAACAGGGAGAAATTCCCCTGGTCTCCTCAATCTTGCAAATAATCATCATTTTCAATTGATGAGAAATTCCTATGTCAAAAAATTACCTTGCATAAATGAAATGTTATCTACATAAGTTGGCCTCAAAATTATTGAAGGGAAATCATAAAATTTGAATTTGTTTTTATCATGTTGGCTCAAATTCTTCAAGTCAACTCTCATAACAATCGTTCCCCTTTGCACCCATCATCTACTATAAATTGGCATCAAATCTCATTCATTGTGGACAAGAATTCAGATTCTTGTTGTGCATTGCTATTTTTCTCTGTGGTGTGCATTTTTGACCCTTCTGGTGACTAGTGCTAGTTGGGTGAAAATGTGAAGTTGGGTTACACTTTTTGCCCTTTTTTGAGAAAAAACTTTCATTTTTTTCGGTTCTTCAACTTTCTGCAAGCTATAACAATTTTTCTGTTTAGAATTTCATTTTGCGATAAAAATAAAAGTTGTCAGAAATTTTGTTAGCTTTCTATTACTTATTTTTTGAAATTTTTTTATGCAGATTTTATGTCAACTTAGCGTTTCTTTGAGTGTGTGTTTCTTAACAATCAAATGATTTATAAGAAGTCATGTTAATACGCAATGTTGTATTCTTTGAAAATTTGTGTTTTTGAGAAAACAAAATGTGTCACAACAATCTAGACAGAGTTTACTTCGGTTTCGTCATATTTACAAAGCCAATGGATGCATATCATAATTACTAGAATTTTTTGAATTGGTCCAATATGAAAAAACTGCATATTTTGGATATGTTTCACGACGCAACAAATTTCTTAACATACAAGTTATAAACTAAAAATTTAAAAGCTACCCATTAGAGACAATGGACCAATGTAATGCCCCATAATTTTTTCAATTTTTTTTGCAATGTATTTTGGGAGATATAGAATTTTGATTTCACTGAATCACAATGACCCTCAGAAATTGTTTGCATACATTTTATTAGAAAATTAATTAAAATTAGTAAATGTTTATGAAATTCCATAAAAGTTATATTTCCTGAAAGTAGATTCAATTCTAAAAATGCTTGTCTTGGTTCCGACAGTTAATTCAGAATGTTTCATGGAGTTTAATCAGTCCAAAGTTGCAGAAACGTCAAGTTGCGTCACTGGTGACGCGTTAGTTCGGCCGAAATTTGATTAAACGTTCGGTCGGACTATTTTTTGTGCCGACGGCCCGTTAAGTCTAACGACTTAATAGTTCGGCCAAACTTTAATTTAATTTTTCGTCGGCTGGAAAATTTCGCGGAGCCCCTCCTAAAACACATTTCGCGGCAATATAAATTGCCGCAAAATCATTCATAATTTTCGTACATTTCGCACATTTGCTCTGATTTTATAAAGGTCTTGGTTTGAGTTTAAAGACTTTTCTTGGAGGTTTGGGTTTAAGGGCATTTCTTGGAGGCAGACTAATTTTGCAAAGAATTGTTTTAGGTTTAAGGACTTTTCTTGGAGACTGTTTGATTTTTCAAAAAAAAAATCTGGGTTTAAGGAATTTTCTTGGACGTACATTCAAAGGACATTTCTTGGAGGTATGTGATACATTTTTTTGGATGTTTTTTGTTCATTTTTTTTTGAAAGTATGGATTTGTGCTTAATTTCGAATTCTTGGAGACGGTATGATTTTGCAAAGAATTGTTTTGGGTTTAAAGACTTTTTTCGGAGGACATTTCTTGGAGGCGGCCTGATTTTGCAAAGAATTGTTTTGGGTTTAAGGAATTTTCTTGGACGTACATTCAAAGGACATAACACTGTTACCGATGAAATAGGTAACTTGATCTCAAAACGGGAACCCTAACCCAAAAAGACTCAAAAAACATGAAAAAACACCTCAAAAACAAAAAAAGTGTATTCCAGAACGCACTTGGTCTTTTTTAAGGGTCAAATTTCGACATTTTATAAAATTATGCTAAAAACAAAATTGTTTCTTGAAAAAAGGATTAAAAAAACACCCTCAAAACAAAACCAGTTGATGCTGGAATAACAAAAATAAAAAATAAAAAATTGTGTCATATTTTTGACATTTTTAAAAATAGAAATAACATTTTTTAATTTTTAAAATTCAAACATTAAAAAAAACCTAAAATTTAAGAAAAAAAAATAAATTTAAAAATAAAAACATTTTAAAGCTTAAAATTTAAAAATATATAGGAATAAAAAAAATAAAAATAAAAACAAAATAAAAATTTTAATTCAAACATTAAAAAACACCTAAAATTTAAGAAAAAAAATAAAAAAAATTTAAAGATTAAAATTTCAATATATATAGAAAAAAAAAGAAAAAAAAAAAAAATTATAAAAAATAAAATATAGAAATTAAATTTAAAAAAGAAAAATAAAATGTTTATTAAATTAGGAAAAAATTTAAATTTAAATTTAAAGAAATATATTAATAAAAATAAAAATAAAAACAAAACAAACAAACAAACATTATCGAAATTAAAAGTAAAAAAATGAAAAATTAATTAAAAAAAAAATGAAAAAAAAATACAATAAAAATATTAAATTAAAAAAAAATATATATTAAAATAACAAATAGATTATGAAGAAATCTTTCCGTAATAATCACATTGTCATGAACAAAGTCGACGCGTTTCGAACCAACCAGTGTAGTTAATTTATTTTAAAAAATAAATTAAATTTAAATTATAAATATATATATAAACTTAAATTAAAAATATATATATTAGATTTTATTAAATTTAAAAAAAAAAGTTAATATTAAAATAACAAATTAAATTTAAAAAAAACAAATATTAAATTTTAATAAATAAATGAATAAACAAATAAAATTTGAAAAACAAAAAAAACAAAAAAAAAACAAAAACAAAACAAAAAAACCTTTAAAAATCAATTAAAATTGAAAAATTGAAAAAAATAAATTAAAAAAAAATATATTAAATAAAAAATAAAATACAAAACAAATTAATTTGAAAATATCAAGTTTAATTAAAAATATATATATATAATTTTAAATACACAATTTTAATTGAAATAAAAAAGAAAAAGAAAAAAGAAAAGAAGTATTAAATTCCAATAAATTTATTTAAAGAAAAATAAAAAATAAAAATACAAAATTTACTAAATTTTAAAAAATTAAATGAAAAAACTAAACATAAAATTTAATAATAAAAAAAAAGAAAAAGAAAAAGAATTAAATAAATAAAAAAAATACAAAATTTAATTAAAAAAATTAACAAAATTTAGGAAAAAAAATAAAAATAAAAATAAAATAAAAAATAAATAAATAAAACAAATTAAATTTCAAATATAAAAATTAAATTAAAACAAAAAAAATTTAAATTTTTTGAAAAAAATAAAAAAATAAAAAAATAAAAATCAAATTAAATATATATATATATATATATTAAAAATTAAAAAAATTAAAAACAATTTTTTTTTTTTTTTTGATCGTGGTGGCGCCGCCAATCGGCCTCCCGCCCGGTGGCGACGGAGGCCAGCCGCTGGGTGGGAGGCCGATTCCGAGAATCGCCATCCCGCGGCAGGAGGCCGATTTTGCGAATCGCCCTCTCGCGACAGGAGGCCGATTCCTAGAATTGCCCTACCGCGGTGGGAGGGTGATTCCCAAAATTGGTCTCCCGTGCCGCGGCAGGGCGATTCCCGGAATCGGCCTCCCCCGCCGCGGCAGGGTGATTCCCGGAATCGGCCTCCGCCGCGAAAGGCCGATTCTCGGAATCGACCTCTCGCCCAGCGGCCGGCGTCCGCCGCCACCTGGGCGGGCGGCCGATTGACAGCGCCACCACGATAAACAAATTCTTTTATTTATTTTTTATTTTTTTAATTATATATATATATATTTTTTTTAATTCAAAAAATTTAAAATTATTTGTTTTTTAATTCAAATTTTTTATTTTAAATTTAAAATTATATATATATATATATATATATATATATATATATATATATATATATATATATATATATATATTTAAAATTTTGTTTTTAAATTTAATATTTTAGATTAATTATTTTTTAAAATTTAAAATTTATTTATTAAATTTATTAAATTTTAATCTTTTAGTTTATTTAGTTTTTTATTTTTAAAATTTATAAATTGTTTCATTTTAAAAAAAAATAGTAAATTTATGGATATTTATTTTTTAATTATTTGCACGTGGTTTTTTTTTTCTTTCTTTCTTTCTTCCTTTTTTTTTTTTTTTTCATTTATTTATTTATTATTATTATTATTATTATTATTTAAATTTTTAAATTTGAATTTTTTTTTCTTATTATTATTATTTTAATTTAAATTTTTAAATTTAATTTTTTCTTTTTTTGTATTTAATTTTTTTTAATCTAAATTTTAATTTTGTAATTGAAATTATTTTTAAATTTTCTATTTATTTATTTATTTTTAATTATATGGTTTTTTTTAATAACTTAGATTTTGAATGAATTTATTTATTTATTTATTTATTATTATTTTTTTTTTTTTCCGAATTTTGTCATTTCTTTTGATATAATTTTCGAATTTTTTTTTTACGAGTTAATTTTGTTTTTTTTGTTTTTTACATTTTTATTGTTTATATATATATATATTATCTAAGTTTTGTGTTTTATTATCAACATGAAAATCACCACTCTAAAAAAAAGGGTTGATGCTGCATCAATACGTTTCAAAATTAGCATGAAAATCACCGCTTTAAAAAAAAAAGTTGATGCTGCATCAATACGTTTCAAAATTAGCATGAAAATCATTAACATTTTAAAACAAATATTCATACTTCATAAATTAAAATATTAGAGTGTCGAAAATGTGCTAAAAAAAGAAGAAGAAGGTGATTCTGCATCACCACTATTCAAAATCGGGTGCTTTTTATGCTACAAAAAAAAAGTAGGTAACAGTGTGGTTACCTATTTCATTAGTAACACTGTTACATTTCTTGGAGGTATGTAATACATTTTTTAAGATGTTTTTTGTGCTTCATTTTTTTTTTAAAGTATGGAGTTGGGTTTAATTTTGAAAAGACATTTTCTGGAAGTATTTTTTGAAGTATTTTTCAAAGTGACGGTTTTTTTTAATTTTTTAATTTTATTTATTTATTTTATTTTAAGTTGGAGACATTTTTTGAAGTGACATTTTTTAGAGTACATGTTTTGAGTTGAAGTAAATATTTTGAGCTTCGTTTCATTTTTATAAGACATTTTTTTCTCGATTTTTTAAAAGTAAGTGTTTTGGATTGGAATATGTATTTTTTGCAAAAAATTTAAAATGATTTTTATTTTTTTTTATTTTATTATTATTATTATTATTTTTTATTTTTTTATTTTATTTTCTAAATTAAATATTTTGTGATGCTTTTTCTAATTGAGTTATTGTCTAATTTTTTGAAAGAAATTTTTTGAACTTCATACTCTATTATCATGGGAAATCGAAAGACTTGTGCGAGAAAATATGATCGAAAAAAAGACCCTGAGGAACGTAGAGAAGAGACGAGACAATCTCACAAAAGAAAGATAGAAGCCCTCTCAAATATTGAAGGGGAAAATCAACCTCAAGCAGAAATTGAAGTAGGTATGTAAATGTAAATATTATGATCTATTGATATATTTAAAATTTTCCTAGTGTAAAATGTGAAGCTTAATTTTTATTTGATGAACTAATTTGAATTTAAATATTTTGTTTAATGTAAAAAGACAGAGATATTCCTCAAAACATTGATGATGAGATACAAAATTTTGAAAGAGAAAGTGAAAGAGATATTGAACCAATGATTGAAGATGGTGAAAATATTGAAAGAAATTCAAATGAAGAAATTGAATCACAAATTATATATATATATATATATTGAACACATGCACGTATTATTGAAATTATACATATATTTATTAATTTAGTTATTTATTGTTCATATGTAAACTTATTATGTACTATTTTTTCGAATATGTACAGATGAAATCAATTTCGATGATGAGATGTTAGAAAATGTTGACACTCACACATATGGAGATAAAAAACCTGACCATGTTATACGATATCGTGTTAACTGCATTTTTGAAAAGTATTTCTTGAATGAGCGGGTGACAGTTCAAGCTCAAATGTT
The DNA here is from genome assembly GCA_034641835.2 of Pinus albicaulis. Classification (NCBI taxonomy): domain Eukaryota; kingdom Viridiplantae; phylum Streptophyta; class Pinopsida; order Pinales; family Pinaceae; genus Pinus; species Pinus albicaulis. The sequence goes on along the minus strand of JAXQQM020067464.1, from coordinate 14,637 downwards.
GAAAGGTCTCCTATCATTAAGGAAATTAAAAGAAGCTACGACACTACTGGGTATTCGAAAATAAACCAAAGATAAAAAAAATGAAGGACGATGTGATACAAAATATAATAGTGCTTTAAATTCAATTAAGAGATCTAGAGAGAAAAATGTTTCAATTGTACGTAGAGGAATACATATAGCAATGGTTTCATCAAGTACTAAAGAGAATTGTTTGGTAACATCTATGGCACGAGCATTAGGAACTTCGCGAAAAACTTTGCACAAACATCGGAATTTTCGACTGCAAGTAGATGTAAATGATGAACTCGCTTGTTGGAGAGCTATTTGTAGGCAACCATACAAAGATAGACTTGGAGAAAATGTTAAAAAAATAATATATGAATATTGGAAAAATAATTCGCGTGCTTCACCAACTGCAAGGCATGTGATGCGAAAAAGAATAGCACGAAATCAGTACGAAGAACATGAAAAATATTTCTTGGAAACCACTCAGATAGAGTTATTCAACAAGTTCAAAGAAGAGAATTGTCAAATTCATGTTTCAATCAGTGCTTTTGTTCAACAAAAACCATGGTATGTAAAACCTATCATCTTACGTGACACTTGTTGTTGCTGTTATCATGTGGAATTTGAGTTATATTATGACACATTCCTTGATTTTGGTAGAACATTATGGAATGATTCACCTCCTCCTTCCACTATCCATGATTTCATATCTCAAATTCTATGTGAAAGAGAAAGCGATGAACTATTTTACAAAAAGAAATGTGTTGGTGGTAAAAAATGCGATGATGGTGGAAATTTGACTAAATTTCAAAACAAATATCGTACTAATATAAATGATCAATCATTTTCCAACATGAAAGTGAAATGGAAGAGATATGAATATATCTATACGTCGATTCAAGGTGCAAATAGTGTTAAAAGAATTGAATTACTAGAAACGAAATTTTTGTGATAGAATTTTTGAGAAAGTTTGAGGCAGAAATTTACAAATACCCCAAGCATTCCCATAGAGCTCGATGGCAAGACTTGCAATTCAAAAAATCTCGTGAAGTTTTTCCACCAGGGACCATTTTGTTAGTGATTGATTTTGCATAAAACTACACATTTGTTCCACAAAAAGAAATTCAGAGTGAATACTATCATTCTGACCAAGTCTCCATGCTCGTCCATATTCTATATAGACATGCTGAACAAAATGTCGATCATATAGAAATCACGAGTGAAAATCGACATATCATTAAAGAATATCACTTTTATATCGGTGACGATTGTACACATGATACATATTTTGTACAACATTGTTTTGGAAAAAATTATGATTCCTTGAAAAATCGTGGAATAACATTCAATGAAAATTGGATATGGTCAGACGGATGTACAGGTAAATTCAAATCTGCACGATCATTCTTTTGGTTGTGTTGTCTTCATAAGAAAACCTACATTAAACATTGTTGGAATTTCTTTGAGACTGGCCATGGAAAAGGAAAACATGACGGTTCAGGAGCATGCATAAAACGAGCACTTCGAAGATATCAAATGAACCCCTCTGCAAGCCGACTTGTGAACGCTAAAGAAGTTGTTCAATGGTGCATCACTGCTCTAAGCCATGAGACTAACCCATCAAGGGAAGTGCGAAGGTACATTCAATTTAATTTTTATTGGAAATCTAATTTTAAACATTGTACATTTATCGTGCAATGATTATCTTTGATTGTATTTTGATATCATATTAACAAATTCTTCTTTTAATTTTCCATATAAAGGTTTTTCTAGCATATTGGGATCGAAGACGTAGATAGATCAATTGGAAATGACGTTGAAACAATAAAAGAGACTCGAAAATTGCATTCAATTAAAACAAAGTCGTCCATAAATGTGTTTGCATTGGATAAAAGAAAATATTATTGTTTTTGTGATGTTTGCATAGACAACACAAAAATCCAATGACGTTTGTGAAAACAAAATGTATGTAAAAGATTGGAAACATACAGAGCTAAATACAAAGGGAAAAATGTCTGTGGCAATGTTTGAAGAAATGCACTTAGAGGAAACTACAATATCATCCGATGGTGATCGAGTTTCTGATCTTGTTAGAGAAGGTAACATTTGAATTGCTTTCTAATGATTTAAAGATCTAGAAATAAATTTAAATATGTATAATTTTGTTAAGTTTGTTTTATTGCGCAGGAGATGTTTTTGCTGTAATTGCACCTATTGACAACGATGAAAATGTTAAGTATTATTTGATGCGTTACACTGAACGAAAAATGAAATTATTCCAAAACTATAATGATCACGGATTTCAATATGACAGAGGATCTATTATACTGAAAGGTTATTTTTTCAGACAAACTAATCAAAGTGGGGACCTTGTTTACTTTGAAGACTATGAAACTGATTCCATAAGTTGTCAATATAGTCACTTGGTGTGTGCAACACGCATAAAGTTGATAGAGGTTCAATCAAAGAAAAAAACGAAAACTAAGAAATGGAAAATGTCAAAATCCGATCATGAACGGATTATTGAAGATGACATTCCATTGGAATTTTTTTGATCCAATTGCCCAAAAATTTATTCTCTTTGGATTAAATCTGTTTTAGAACTTCCAGTACTCAACTAAAAATTGAGCTGCTTATGTTATTTGTGCAAGTGTTTTCACATGTACAAATTGTTTTGGTACATGCACGTGCTCTAGTATCAACTGAAAGTAGCTTTTCTATACATGTGCATTGATGAAAAATGTTATATATGTGTGTGTGTGTGTGTTCTAGAATGAAATTAATTGTTCAAGTAGTTTTACTATGTGCATTGATGAAAAATGATTCACGTACTCAATATATATGTTCTAGAATGCAATTAACTGGAACTAGTTTTTCTATGTGCATTGATGAAAAACTAGTTGGATTTTCTAGTAAAAAGTATCCACAATGTAAATAAATCATCCGCAGTATATTTTTGTACGAAGATTCCTTTTAGACAAGAGACTCGGAGCACTTCTCCGACTTTTGGTGGGATTTGACCCACATCTCTATTCCTGATTGAAAATCTAGTACAAAATTTGTTTGTCCAATGGTCGGATATGCTCAATGTGCATTGATGAAAAATGTTACTTACATATTGGATGTATATGTTCTAGAATGAAATTAATTGTTCAAGTAGTTTTATTATGTGCATTGATGAAAAATTATTTAAATGTACTCAATATATATGTTCTAGAATGCAATTTTAACTGAAAGTAGTTTTTTTATTGTGCATTGATGAAAAATGTTGCACGTATTGGATATATACACGAGCTGAATGTGCCCAATTTTTCTTGTGAGATTTTCTGGTAAAATGTATCTGTGCAATGTAAATAAATCATCCATAGTATAGTTTTGTACGAAGATTCCTTTCAGACAAGAGACTCGGAGCACTTCTCCGACTTTTGGTGGGATTTGACCCACGTCTCTATTCCTGATTGAAAATCTAGTACAAAATTTGTTTGTCCAACGGTCGGATATGTTCTATGTTCTAGAATGCAATTAACTGAATGTCATCAATTTACCAAATTATAAATCAACAAGGCTACCTATTTGAGTGCATTAATGACATTGACCCAAATTCAACAAACATATGTGTACTTCTTATATTTCCAATCAAAATTAAAGGGATAATTTACATATATCTACTTCTTTAAACTCTTTTCTCAATTAGAGATCAATTGATACATGGTTAGTTGCATTGAAAAGCTATGTTCTTTCTATTGGAAATTTTTTCACTCAAACAAGACTATGTAGAGATCAAAAGCAATCTTAAGATGCCAAATGTACTTCAACCATCCAAAACTTGAGTTTTAAAAACTTTTTGATTAAATCAAAAAAATACAAGTCACATAGGAGTCTTCTATCTAAGCCAAATGTAGATTGAAACCATCCAAAACTTAGATCAAAACATTTAACATTATATCAAAATTAAAGGGATTTACATATAACTACTTCTTTACTCTTTTTGATTAAATCAAAACAATACTTCACATGGGGGTCTTCCATCTAGGCCAAATGTAGATTGAAACCATCCAAAACTTAAATCAAAACATTTAACAAATAACATTAAATCAAAATTAAAGGATTTACATATATATAACTATAATGAACATAATGTACATAGCGAGACCCGTCTCCTGGGTTGCTTAACTAGCCAACACTAGAGGGGGTCTGAATAAAAAAAACAAAAAAGGGGCTGCCCATAACCAGGAAAAAGCTAAAGAGGACCTAACATCAGGCTAGCTATCGATGTGTGTAGGAGGATTCTCCTCCACAATTGGACAATCCTAGTCCTCTGGATCATCATCTACTCCCTTGGAGTCCTGGTAGGAGTTGTCGCTGCTTGCGCCATCGCTCTTGGAGCTCGTCGAGCTGGATTTGACTGGAAGAGCTGCCAACTTCCTGGTGTCCTGGGGCTGATGGGTTGGGATGGTGGACTTTCTCCACCGCTTCTCAGAACTAGAAGCACCTTCATCTTGCGGATCCTCCTAAAAATAGATGGAAATGGTCATCGTAATTCGTAGTCTTACCATAGCGCTGGTGAAGTAAAATTGTGCTTCATTTCTTGCTAGAGGAGGGTGGCTACCTATGTCATGGATGGAAAGAGGAGGGTGAGAGCCAGCACTCCTACCCCCTCCATCCCTACCCACACCTCCCCTTCTGCAACACATCCATTGTCTATGCATGTGGTCTTCCATAGGCCAAATGTAGATTGAAACCATCAAAAACTTAGATCAAAACATTTAACATTATATCAAAACATTTAAAAAATTTAACATTAAATCAAAATTAAAGGGATTTACATTTAAAACATTTAACATTAAATCAAAATTAAAGGGATTTACATTAAATGTAGATTAAAATGGTATCCAAAACTTAGTTTTAAAACTTTTTGATTATATCACAACATTACTTCACATGATTAATGTACTTCAACCATCCAAAACTTGGGTTTTAAAAACTTTTTGATTATATCAGAACATTACTTGACATGCCATCCAATTGTAGTTCAACTATCCAATAAAAACATTTAATATTATATCACATGTGCCAAATGTAGATTGAAACCATCCAAAACTTAAGTTTTAAAAACTTTTTGATTATATATTGTGCAACATTACTTCACATGCCATGCCAATTATAGTTCAACTATCCAATAGAAACATTTAACATTATACCACATGTGCCAAATGTAGATTGAAACTATCCAAAACTTAAGTTTTAAAAACTTTTTGATTATATATTGTGCAACATTAAAACATTAAACATTTAAAACATTAAATATCACATGCGAAATGTAGATTGAAACCATCCAAAACTTGAGTTTTAAAAACTTTTTGATTATATCATACATAACATTACTTCACATGCCATGCCAATTATAGTTCAACTATCCAATAAAAACATTTAACATTATATCACATGCCAAATGTAGATTGAAACCATCCAAAACTTAACTTTAATTTAACAAAAAATTATAGATCACAACATTACTTCACATGCCAAATGTACTTCAAGCATCCAAAACTTAAATTTTAAAAACAAAACAAATTATAACACATCATTACATAACATGCCAAATGTAGTTCAGAAGCAAAACAAAACTTAAATAAAAAAAACAAAACAAATTATAACACATCATTACATAACATGCCAAATGTAGTTCAAATGACAACATTACTAGTAGTTCAATTATCCAAAACTTAAAAGTTTTAAAAACCAAACAAATTATATAACAACATTACTTCACATTCACATGCCAAAAGTACTAAAACCATCCAAAAATTAACTTTTTGGAACAAAACAAATTATATAAACACTGTAATAAAATATGTCCAAAAATTGTAGATCTCACAAGTATCAAACTGTATCAAGTTATATATATATATATATATATATTACAGTGCATCTAGATAATATATAAAAAAGAAAATTTAAGACTATCTAAATCTTGAAATCAAATCTACAAATCATGTCCATCAAATAGAGATGGATCTAGCGTCTTTCCTATCAGGGTATCAATCCGCACACTATCATGTGAAGCATGGGAAACCTGTACATAATGCACATGTACTTGAACATTAAAATTTGATGTTTTAAAATGAGTGAGAATATATATAGAACTTCATGTAAAAAACAAAATATAAAAAAAAAAATCATGCAATACCTTATGAGGTTCCCTCTCCATTTGATAACCTGCAACAAGTTCTGCCCCCATGGGAACATCTGCAATGGTAAATTGTACAATATATATATATATATATTACAAAATTTCAAATGAAAATGCACGTGTACATATATAAACTTATTTTCAATAATATTAAAAAAAAAGTTAAACAACTTGTTCAAATGGTTGAAATGGTGTGGATGTTCCTATCTCCGCCGCTAGAGTCTGTGGATTAAAGAAATCTTCTATAGGAACCTAAATTCAAAAAATTTAAAATAACTCAAGATATATATATATATATATATCTCAATTTTTAATGGAACTTTTTGAGGTGGAATATATATATAAAACTTAAACCTAAATTTTAAAAGTGAAAAATTGTCCATACTTGTGGTTCATCTCCTAAGGAAGTAGAAGGTACATCTCCCAAGGAAGAAGAAGATACCACCATCCCAAAAACATCGGACAGAATAGGAATATGTTAAAAAATTTTATCATTATATATACATACATGTACATGTGTGCACAATTATTTATTTTAAAATATCACTTAAAAAACACTAACATTTGCCAACATATCTTGATGGTGAGACCCATCTGCATTGTTTGAACCAGAGGTCCCGAACGTGATATTAACATTTTCGTCATGCATCATGCGTGACAACTGCAAATGGTGTTTTAACATATAATGATACATTTTTGTTAGATTAATGTACATACAAATAAATGTATACATGTACATACACATGTATTTATTAAAAATTGTACACATGTATATGTATGTTAAAATAATTTCAAACCCTAAGGTCATTAACACATACCGTTCCCGTGCCCTCTTCCTCATGAAGAATTAGGTCTTGAAAACCATTGCGACAATTTTTTGCATATATTCAGAGATCTTCAACATTCATGTTGTCAATCTCTTCATCTGTACAATACGCAAAATTAGCACCTGCATTTTCACATGCTCTTTGTCGATTTAAACAAACATCGACTCCACCAAATCCGCTGTAAACATTGTCGATCATGACATCCCTTGCTTCTCGACTTATTTGAGAAGTCGCATCCATCTCTGACCGTAGAGTTTCGACCCGAAAAGGTCGACTCACCAATGGCGGCTCAGGGCGAGGCAACTCCACATCTCGCTTAGTGCCCTTACAGTCATACAATTGACCTTTCCTTGGACCAAAAAATTCTGACGAAAGGTCATTGTAGTTGGGTTTCATATCCAAAAAAAATTATGCGTAAAACAATTGTGCAAAATAAACAGGAACCTTGTCGTTCCATGGGAGCCTTCCATAGGCCGCAAGGTGCCTATCATACAAATAACGAGCTATATTTGGGTGTTTGAAATATTGCACCTTCAGCATTTTTATTTTTGGCCCTTCCTTGAAATTGAACATTGACTTCGCCATATTTTTTGTAACTCTTTGTTTTACATCCTCCCATTTATCTGGACCCATTACTGTTTCCTTTCTCTTTCTTATCACTTCTACAAATGTATTAGTCGTTGGCCCAAGATTTTTGTACACGTTTACAAGTTCACCCAATGAATTTGTAACTATTTCTAGGCTTTGTCGACTCTCAACAGGTAGAGTCAAAGCCACGATATCTCTCTACAATTTTGCATGAAGTTTTTCACACATTTGTAAGGTGCATTGCACCATGTTTGTTTCACATGGTATATCAAAAATTCCAGCCGGATAAGTTGTGGTGGGTTGACAACCTTCTTCTTGACTGTAACGTTCTTCCTTGCGTCTATTTTGACCAATATTTGGAACATTTTCAGCCTCCGCATTAATATATATAAAATTTCGTATATTAGAAAAAACACATGTAAAAATTTTTGTACAAATTCAATGAAAAAAATATTGAAATTGATGGCAACCTTGACGTGGTTGGTTAGCATATTCTCCACCCTGAAACTGTTTAGACCCAGAACAACCCTGCTGAGAACCAGACCTAGAATGACCCTGCTGAGAACTAGCACCACCAGCCGTTGATTGGCCTCCGGGGGAATAAATATCACCACCTTCACGCAACCTGCTACCACTCATTGATGGCCCTCTAAGGGGATTTGAACCATCACCAACCTCTCGAGACGAGAGAGAAGCTTCATAAACAAATAAGAATTTATAATCAATTGAAAAATACATTCATGTGTACATATAAATACAAGTACATATTCATTGATTAAATTGCGTGAACCATACTACGACTGGGTGAACCATGGGCATGCTCCATGGATGGAGTAGAGACCCTTCTCTTCTTAGCTCCTAAAAAATAAAAAATGAAACTTATTAACAACTAATTTAACTCACAAAGTTAATAAAAAAATCAATTCCATATGTACGCACATGTATGGAGATTTAAGATTATATTTAAATATGGTGAACATCCCCTGATCTCTGATCCCCCATATGGGACTGCTTTTCTTCGCCAGTCATCTTCACAAATATATATATATATATATATATATATATATATATATATATATTGTGGACATTTACACAAAATAAAATTTTTAGAAAATCATTTTACTTAGTGTGACATAAATTATAGAATGACAAATTTAAAGCAATACTGATGTGTGAAACTCAATTTAAGCAAAAAGAAATTATAAAATGATAAGTTCACCAAATTAAGTGCTTACATATGGAGTAACACTTAAGTAAAAATTGAAAAATACATATTAATACAAAGTGCTGAAGGGGAAAATGCATTTAACAAACTTTACTAAACAAAATTGTTGAAGCCTCTGACATCAAAAATTTATAAAATAAGAAGTTCACCAAGTTGCGCTTTACATTGTAGAGCTATTTTGCATATAAATTGAGAAAAAACAGTTGGTCCTAAAAAACATAATAATACATATAAATAACACACACATATCCACGATATGTTACAATGCCCATCAATAAATTTTGAAGGAGAGTGTCTCAACACTAATTCATCTTTGAGAGATGAATCTTGAATTTTTGAAGAAGAGCATCTCAAAACCAATTCATCTTTGAGAGATGAATCTTGCATTGGCATTGCTCTGTATAATTCTAATTCATATTAGATAGATGAATCATGAATTGGCATTGCCCCACGCAATAGATCAGCAAACATCTTATTCACATTCGTACAATGCCTTACACTAAAAAAATGAAATTGGCTAACAATATTGTTTGCTATTACATGTAGTTCTTTTAGCCCCTCTTTCTTAACTTGGCACACACCATTCATCTGGTTGCACACAAGTTCAGAATTGGTGAAAACTACAATTCCCTTTGATCCATACTCCATCGTTGTTCCCAAGCCTTCTATCAATCCAATATAATATGCCTTGTTGTTTATTGTTCTTCTCGGTATATTCATTTTCCTTTGGACGACTTTGCTAGTCGCAATATTGGAAAGCACATATGTAATCACTGCTTTCCTTGGATTGGGATAGCAAGAAACTTCTATGCATAATTTCCATTTTTCAACCATATTTAATGGTTTTCTTCTCCGTGAAAAAAAAAACAAATTCAATAAAAATATATATATTAAATCAACATTTATTGCAAATGCATGGGAGAAATGACACAAGATCATGAGGTAAATGACATGTGCATTGTTTATCTTAAATTTTGACTTAAAATTTTTATGGTAGAGTTCACATCTAAAATTAATAGGAGCAAGCCTTTAGTTTGTGGGAGAAATGACACATGTACACAATTTACCTTAAAGTGGTTGTGTTTTATGGATATTAAGATGAAGAACTTCTATTTAGATCCATTCCAGAGATTGACTGTAGGGGCATTTACTAGATATGTCACCTTTCATAAAAGATGAGATCCAGAGGGTACCTGGCCCTTTATAGACTCTGCCTATAGAACTTGTAGAATTTAACACTACCTGTCCCAATTTTACCATGTGAAGGGTGTAGAGGACCCATGGAATCACTAAAAATACTTTACGTAGACATAAGGGTGTATAAGAATGTGCATGTGTTTTACATTGAATATCATTTTTGGTACTATTCTGGAATAATCCCATTGATTTTGAGTCAGATATTAAATAATGAAAACGATTTCCCAATAATAGAAATTCTCATTCTCCCCAAGATCCTTAGAATCATGATCGTTGGATCGATCCTTAACGAATATTTCCCCAGTTATCTCCAGAGATGACATGTATATCTAGTAATTTTCTTCTGATCCCACCGCTCACTTCGAATCAGGCTATTGGGTCACGTATTGATACGATCGATACAATGACATATTTTCATAAATATTCGATAAATATCTGGTTGATCCAAAAAATAAGAGGGACTTAAAAATAGGTAAGTGTGATCCCCCCTAGACAATAAAATATATTGACATGAGGAGGAACATATTTACTGGTGATATCATCCTCAATCGCCTAAATCTTGAGACGCTCTCCTAGTACTAAGATCCTTGGTATTTGGAAAAGAATCTTTGCAAGAAGGATGGTTAGATATTTATTGGAAATACACTAGCCCCTGTTAATTCATAATATTGGGTCAGAATCTAATTCTACATTTCAATGTCAACAACAATGCAAATTGCAATAGGATGAAAATCCGTTGGCTTTATAGACCGTGAGGGTTCAAGTCCCTCTATCCCCACCCAAGTTCATTCCCGAACAGGCCTTTGCACTCGAGGGCAGATTTCTGTCTGGCCCGAGGAAACCTTTGCACGCCTCCGTTACCTTTTGGGAGGCCTACACCCCATAGAAACTGTCTACCTGAGACAGTCCCTTGGCTATAAGAATGTGCATGTGTTTTACATTGAATATTTTAATCTTGTATTTAAATGACATTTGATCTATGAATAAAAAAGAAAATGGGATCATCTCTTCATATATATGTGTGTGTGTGTGTGTGTAAGAGAGAAATAAAAGAAAAGGTAATTCCACCAAGCCTAAAGGAGCATGTCCCAATACATTAAATTATGACATAATAAATTAAATTATGTTTGTCTAAAAATGAATATGGAACATGAATCATTGTACATTATTATCCTGTATCTAAAAATGAATATGGAATGAATCATTGTACATTATTATTAATCTTGTATTTAAATGACATTTTATCTATGAATAATATGGAATGAATCATTGTACATTATGATAAATCTCAAGTATTTAAATGAGATTTGATCTATGAATAATATGGAATGAATCATTTTACATTATGATAAATCTCAAGTATTTAAATGACATGACATTTGATCTATGAATAATATGGAATGAATCATTTTACATTATGATAAATCTTGTATTTAAATGACATGACATTTGATCTATGAATAATATGGAATGAATCATTTTACATTATGATAATTACGTCTATGCACAACTGGGAATGGGTTCCCCAACCCCAAGGACTAGTTCCTATTCAATGAACAATGTTGCATTATTCATCCCACACTATAAGCTTCTCAATTCTTTCTCAATCTTTGGGGCTATGATGTATTGAATTGAGAAATGGAAAAAAATTGTCAAATGTGAGCTATTAGCAACAAACCAGAGAGCAGAAGACGCGTGAAGCAAGAGATGAACAAACAAACATTTCTATTATATATCAAGGTAAATTTTAAATGGGACTCAGTTCATCTACTACTAGTAATTTGACATATTAATCAACCATTCACCAAATGCTAATACGACCAGTTTTTATATTAAGTATACAGGAACATAACCAGAAGTCAAACTATTACATAGATTTTGTTTTGTAATTACAACAATTTCCAAAATGGTATCAAAAGCAATTTGCATCTAAATCAAAATTAGATACAATGATACAACAGAATAGCAGAATCCTGCTTTTGCACATTTAAATGAGATGTAGGTTGCACCGAGCTTAAGGAGGCACATATATAGTGCCTGTAAGATCGAAAGCTAGTTTCATTTAATATAACACAACTGCAGAAAGCCGCTGTTTGACATTGATATGAGATGAGAGAAATCTGGTTTCTTTCTCGTAATTCCCTTCCAGGTTCTCTATTAACTGTTACATAGATTATGTTTTGTAATTACAACAATTTCCAAAATGGTATCAAAAGCAATTTGCATCTAAATCGAAATTAGATACAATGATACAATAGAATAGAAGAATCCTACTGTTGCACATTTAAATGATATGTAGATTGCACCGAGCTTAAGGAGGCACATATATAGTGCCTGTAATATCGAAAGCTAGTTTCATTTAATATAACACAACTACAGAAAGCTGTTGTTTGACATTGATATGAGATGAGAGAAATTCAGTTTCTTTCTCGTAATGCCCTTCCAGGTTCTCTATTAACTGTTACATAGATTCTATTTTGTAATTACAACAATTTCCAAAATGGTATCAAAAGAAATTTGCATCTAAATCGAAATTAGATACAATGATACAACAGAATAGCAGAATCCTACTGTTGCACATTAAATGAGAGGTAGGTTGCACCGAGCTTAAGGAGGCACATATATAGTGCCTATAAGATTGAAAGCTAGTTTCATTTAATATAACACAACTGCAGAAAGTTGTTGTTTGACATTGATATGAGATGAGAGAAATCTGGTTTCTTTCTCGTAATTCCCTTCCAGGTTCTCTATTAACTGTTACATAGATTCTGTTTTGTAATTACAACAATTTCCGAAATGGTATCAAAAGAAATTTGCATCTAAATCAAAATTAGATACAATGATACAACAGAATGTCGTTATAAAAATTTATTCATTTTATTCAGATTGAGAAGCAATTAATAAATTTCATAGCTTGCCCGGTATTCCAGTGAGAGTAATAGTCTAGAGAGAAAGACGCAAATCCCATCCCTTGCCCACTATTCCGGCCATAGTATTATAGAAAAGGGAAAAGACACACGGAAAATATATTCGCAATCGACACTGAGGTTAAAAATACAGTAGAATGTCGTTATAAAAATGTATTCATTTTATTCAGATTGAGAAGCAATTAATAAATTTCATAGCTTGCCCGGTATTCCAGTGAGAGTAATAGTCTAGAGAGAAAGACGCAAATCCCATCCCTTGCCCACTATTCCGGCCACAGTATTATAGAAAAGGGAAAAGACACACGGAAAATATATTTGCAATCGATGCTAAGGTTAAAATTAAAATAATTCGATGGGACTTGGAGAAAGCAGTGGAATCCAATGCGCGCCAATTAGTCATAATTATGATAGAGAGGATTTTTTTATTTATTTATTTATTTATTTTTAATTTTTTCAGCATGAAAAAATATAGCTCGTTTATATTCATGTACCAGAGCAAAAAAAGTTTTCATTCTTCATTTGTTCATCATCATTTCCAGATTACATTTTGAGAGGGCAAACCTCATACTTGTTCAATAAATAGAATTGGAATAACATAAAACAAACAGGAAGCACATACATATCATTTTAGCAGGACAATTTTAACTGTTATCTTTTTTTTGGTCAAAACAGAGCCTTGTGCTCCACCCAGTACAGCTAAAGAGCTTCAAATGTGTATTAAAAAAGCAGAGTTACAGAGTAAAACTTTTAGGCAACGTATGATAGAGAGATTTAAGTTGGACAAATTTCAGTGATGTCTTCTAATGTCGTTAAATTCCTTACCGTGGTGATTTGCAGATGGCTCTGAAGGGCAATTTTTTTTGAATTGATAATATTTTGAGCTTAAAAGCTGACAGGGTAGGGAAATTTCAGCAAACATATCTCTAGAAAAGTCCACCGACAAAATTTGCGTTCGAACTAGTATCTAAGCTAAACAAGTCAAACTCTAATGGTCATGACACTAGGCTCACATGAGTAATTAGTGTTTTGTAATTACAAAAATTTCCAAAATGGTATCAAAAGCAATTTTCATCTAAATCGAAATTAGATAAAATGATACAATAGAATAGCAGAATTTTTGACATTGATATGAGATGAGATAAATCTGGTTTCTTTCTTACCTCGGCAACAGAGAAGTGTGCAGAAGACGCGCGAAGCAAGAGCAGGAGATGCACCAGCAAGAGACCAGAGAGTAGGAGATGCGCCAGCAAGAGACCAGAGAGCAAGAGACGCGCCAACAACAGACCAGAGAGCAGTAGATGCGCGAAGCAAAAGTGAACAAACAAAGACGCGGGAAAAGAATGATGTTCACGGGCGATATATTTATAATAAATAGTTCGGTTGAACTATGTTAACAATAAAAGTTTGGCCAAACTAAAAGTTCGGTCGAACTATTGTTACCAGTTTTCCCATCTCCGGAAAAAAATTTAGTTTGCCCACACTGTCAGTGTGTCGTCAATCTAAACGGCAGAACGTGTTCGGCTGAACTTTTTCATGAAGTTTGGCCGAACTATTGGATAGTTTGGCCGAACTTTATCAAAAGTTTAGCCGAAATATTGCCGAAAAAAAATTTCTGCCCCCGATTCTCACAAAAGTGTAACCCAACTTCAAAATTTAGCCCATTGCTCTCAATGG
>JAXQQM020066038.1:0-67782 GCA_034641835.2 Pinus albicaulis | reverse complement strand
TGTGACGGGTCACTTCTTGTTGACATCATCTCATTATCCAAACTTCTTGTATAATCATGATTAATGATCTCATGATTAATCAATAAATAACATACCTACAGTTTTTATCGATTTATCATGGCCTAAAAACGTGAATTCACCCTCAATAGTAATAATTTCCTCGAATATGTAATTATTGATCCATTGATTAAACTAATTGCACTTTGTAAATTGGTCATTTAATTTGTAATTTTGGTTATTTTGTTGTGAAAGTGGTTAACGCCGGGAAATATTTCGTCAAGATTTTCCAACAAGGATCCACGATCAAATGCCGATGTTTTTGTTACTAATTAGAGTTTGCAATGGGGAAAGGAGACAAGGCTAATCAGGCCAAGCCCAAAGAACCTAATATTTTGGAAGTGTATCCTGATCTCCAACATCCGGGCCAATAAGCAAACTTGGCATGATTTTTTCACCATCACACCGACTACCAAGATGTCGTAGGCTCATGGCTTTGATCATGGTTTTGATGGAAATTGGGTGTAGATCGTGGATCTCCTTCATCAAGTTGGCTTAAAAGCTTCTATCAAAGTTTCCACAACCTTCCCAATAGATGGAGAATGAGTTTTTAGGATCCATGTGTTTGCAGGAATTGATGTGTCCTTCTTTCTGAAGAAAGAGTTCAAGAATCGTAATTGGAGAGCTCGGGTTTAGAGGCTTTGGTTATAAGATGAATGGAACTAGAATTTTAAGATAAATGAGTCATACTTCCCCTGCGAAGGAAGGACCAACCAAGCAAACCACTATCACTTTCATGTCCTTTCATATTTAGCTGGTCAGGTTAGGATGAACACTTATTTCTATTTTTTTGAGTCTTTGGAAAATGGAAACTTCTTTCAGATTAAGAACAGACCCTACCCCCCACATTTTCTACCACAAATCCCTCATTAATTTGTAAATTTAAACTCGTTGTCCAAAGCAGGGAGAACTTGGAGCCACTTTCTATTTTTGGGAGGTTTTCAACCTCAATGTTGTAAGGCTTTAGAGGGAAGAAACAAAATTGCAAAATAGGGGAAAAAGACTCCACAAACAACCCCTATTGAGTCAACCCCTATAAAAAAGGATACAAATATCCCTTCTATATCTTATGGCCCTAAAATCCCCTAATTCTACCAAAGTAGAAGTGCCAAGCTTATTAAAATAGACGCTTAATCCCTTGTAAGCTTACCTTTTGCTATCAGTTCTCCCAGACCATTAGTTCACCTATTGAAACCTCCCTTGTAGACAAAAATATTCTAGAAATCATTAAAGCAAAGGAGGTCAAAGTTGAGACCCAAGCTGAAGAATCATTGTCTGGAACCATTAAAGGAGGAAGGAAACCTCATACAAGGCCAAAAAATAAATTAATGTTTAAAATTAAACTAAAAATCAACCCAGATTTTTCCAAGGAGGTAATTTATGTATATAATGTGTCATTGAAGGACCTTATCATCAATATAAAGACGATTGTAGGCTCTAAAAAGAGTAGAGATAAAGGATCTAATTGAAAAGGTCCTATGGACATAAGGAAAAGAAAGAAACAGAGGATGGAGAAGATGGATGTTCTTCTAAAAGCAACCAACAACCTCAGGTAGGAGGCTTGGGGTCATTTTGAAAATTTTTGTTATGAATTTTGGAAAAAAAAAAAATGGATTTATCATTGACTATGTGTGTGACGTTGTTTTACACACAACAAGGCAGGGAGTAGCTCACATCTCCACTAATAGAAAGTTTGAAAGAATCAGACCTAACATTTCCACTGTGAGGTATTTTCAGGAACATGAGCTCACATGTCCATTGTTAGCAATTTTGAGAAGGAGCTGACACCTCCATTGTCAAGGGATTTTGAGTAAAATAAATGTTTACATTACCTCATGTGACGGGTCACTTCTTGTTGACATCATCTCATTATCCAAACTTCTTGTATAATCATGATTAATGATCTCATGATTAATCAATAAATAACATACCTACAATTTTTATCGATTTATCATGGCCTAAAAACGTGAATTCACCCTCAATAGTAATAATTTCCTCGAATATGTAATTATTGACCCATCGATTAAACTAATTGCACTTTGTAAATTGGTCATTTAATTTGTAATTTTGGTTATTTTGTTGTGAAAGTGGTTAACGCCGGGAAATATTTCGTCAATATTTTCCAACAAGGATCCACGATCAAATGCCGATGTTTTTGTTACTAATTAGAGTTTGGAATGGGGAAAGGAGACAAGGCTAATCAAGCCAAGCCCAAAGAACCTAATATTTTGGAAGTGTATCCTGATCTCCAACATCAGTTTCAACAAGCAGTTTGGCATGATTTTTTTCACCACTGCACCGACTACCAAGATGTCGTGGCTCATGGCTTTGATCATGGTTTTGATGGAAATTGGGTGTAGATCGGTGGGATCTCCTTCACTGTCACAGAAAAGCTTATATCAAAGACTACAACCTTCCCAATAGATGGAGAATGAGTTTTTAGGATCCATGTGTTTGCAGGAATTGATGTGTCCTTCTTTCTGAAGAAAGAGTTCAAGAATCGTAATTGGAGAGCTCGGGTTTAGAGGGTTTGGTTATAAGATGAATGGAACTAGAATTTTAAGATAAATGAGTCATACTTCCCCGGCGAAGGAAGGACCAACCAAGAAAACCACTCTCACTTTCATGTCCTTTCATATTTAGCTGGTCAGGTTAGGATGAACACTTATTTCTATTTTTTTGAGTCTTTGGAAAATGGAAACTTGTTTCAGATTAAGAACAGACCCTACCCCCACATTTTCTACCACAAATCCCTCATTAATTTGTAAATTTAAAACTCGTTGTCCAAAGCAGGGAGAACTTGGAGCCACTTTCTATTTTTGGGAGGTTTTCAACCTCAACGTTGTAAAGCTTTAGAGGGAAGAAACAAACAACCCCTATTGAGTCAAACCCTATAAAAAAGGATACAAATATCCCTTCTATATCTTATGGCCCTAAAATCCCCTAATTCTACCAAAGTAGAAGTGCCAAGCTTATTAAAATAGACGCTTAATCCCTTGTAAGCTTACCTTTTTCTATCAGTTCTCCCAGACCATTAGTTCACCTATTGAAACCTCCCTTGTAGACAAAAATATTCTAGAAATCATTAAAGCAAAGGAGGTCAAAGTTGAGACCCAAGCTAAAGAATCATTGTCTGGAACCATTAAAGGAGGAAGAAAACCTCATACAAGGCCAAAAAATAAATTAATGTTTAAAATTAAACTAAAAATCAACCCAGATTTTTCCAAGGAGGTAATTTATGTATATAATGTGTCATTGAAGGACCTTATCATCAATATAAAGACAATTGTAGGCTCTAAAAAGAGTAGAGATAAAGGATCTAATTGAAAAGGTCCTATGGACATAAGGAAAAGAAAGAAACAGAGGATGGAGAAGATGGATGTTCTTCTAAAAGCAACCAACAACCTCAGGTAGGAGGCTTGGGGTCATTTTGAAAAATTTTGTTATGAATTTTGGGAAAAAAAAAATTGGATTTATCATTGACTATGTGTGTGACGTTGTTTTACACACAACAAGGCAGGGAGT
Organism: Pinus albicaulis; assembly: GCA_034641835.2. NCBI lineage: Eukaryota > Viridiplantae > Streptophyta > Pinopsida > Pinales > Pinaceae > Pinus > Pinus albicaulis. Next base: position 64,200 of record JAXQQM020066038.1, on the reverse strand, counting down.
AGCTCACATCTCCACTAATAGAAAGTTTGAAAGAATCAGACCTAACATTTCCACTGTGAGGTATTTTCAGGAACTTGAGCTCACATGTCCATTGTTAGCAATTTTGAGAAGGAGCTGACACCTCCATTGTCAAGGGATTTTGAGAAAAATAAATGTTTACATTACCCATATCAGCGAATTATGAAAAACATATAGAAATTAAATGCTGACAGCGAGTCTATTATCGAAATCTTCAACTTAGAAAAACTAAAGAAGCTAACAAAAATAGTATTAGCAATTTCAACAGAATGCATGAGGGAAAAGGAACTCTGACATAAATGAAATTTTCGGTGAAATATTGAACATGTTTGTAGAGGGACATTTTTGTTAGCGAGGATTTAGTTCTATTAGTTATGGACATGTTTCTATTTACGAGGAAGATATTTTGAATATACATTTTCTTAGCCTATATGTTAGTTGCATATTTTCAAGCAGATAGTTTTATTTTAGAAAAAACATAATGTAATTAAGGATATTTTCCACATGCATGAACTTAGTATATTTTTATATTTTGAATTATTGTAATTAATTTTGAAACTATAATCATGTGATCAATTGATGTAATGCCTATAAAAGCAATTTCTGAAGAATGGAAAAGAGTTGGATTTTATTTGTGAAATATTAGCATTCTGGTGTATTTGAGCAGATATTAAATATATTGAAGTTTTTATGAGCATTTGCAAAGAATTCATGTGGAGTAGTTCCTTTTCTATTATTTCTATGTTTATAAAATCTTCTTCATGTATGGAAATTTTATTCTTTGAGGTTGGGATTTATTTATGCTCCTTTCTCGTATTTATCAGTCATTAGAACTTGTTGCTTCTACCAGTGATAATTATGTTTTCTTTTCAGTTTTCTTAAAATCTCTCAAATTTTCAAAGGGGTTATTACTACCTTTATTTTTGTGTCATGCTCATTAGATCTATAGAATCATTTGAAAAAACTGGACTCCATGGCCAATGGTGTGTTTTATATATAGCCCAACCAAATTTCATCATTTTTCACACAAATCTTGCCATAGAGCTTTCGCTAAACCTACTACTACACTAACGTAGGTTAGTTGTGTTTTAAGGAGAGAACTCTGTCAAGTTTGAAGGGCATCTTTCAGTCTAAAATAGATTCGAGGTTAACTTAGAGTTTTTCCCTAACAGTCGGGGTTTCACTGAGAGATAACATGGTCGATGAAACTTCAAATCAAGATCATTCACATCCTTGAACACGTTGTCATCATCCCTATACAAATCCCTAAGCATGACTCTCTCAAAACCCTAAATTTGCTACCTTAACTACTTAATTTTAGTATTTTTTAGTCCTAACGCACCCTCGCTCTTTAGGGACTAGAGTTCACCAACATGTTGACCCTACCTGGTCCTACATTGATCACAAGCATGTTTCCCCTTGCTGAGGGTGTACTGATTTTAGAAATTTAGGAAAAATAAAAGGAATCTTGAAGCTTCCTCTTCCAAAAGCTTTCAGGAGTTGTTCTAACCATTTCCCTTGGATAAAAGTCTAGAATCCTATCCTATCCTACCTAGGATATTTCACCCCTTATCCCTTGAGCTCATCCTCCCATCAAGAGTGTATCTCAAGCCTAGATTGGTAAATGGAGAAGGATTTTTGACTTACCATCCTCTCCTATATATTTACTGTCATCCACAAGCTAGGGGTTGGATTTTGGAGATATATTATACTATTGTGAGATTCATTATTTCATGCATTAGGGTGACATAGATCTACACTTTGTGGCAAGGAAAGACAAGTCAACCTGGAGGAGCTCTTCTACAAGATCAAATCCTATATTTGGTTGTAACTCTCCATTTATATTAATCCAAAGATTTCATTGTTTTCCTATATGTGATGTTATGATTTCATGTATTTCGATGCCATGTTGATCCATTGAATAAAGTGATTAGATGATGCTACATAAATTTCGTAGATCGTTGGTTTGTGTTGTTTAATTGTGCAGGTTCTAAATATAGTGACCAGAGCTAGGATTGGAGCATACAAGCCAAGAGAGAAATGAAGCTTACGATGAATTCCACATAGGCTCCACCCCAATGCCCATTTACTTTAAGGAAAAAATTAGCTTCTTTTCCTTTTGTTGTTCTAGACCAGACCATCAAGTCTAGAGAATATACTTATGTCCGCAATAGTAGATTTTGTATAAAACACACCAAACTTGGGAAAACAATAGGTATTTTAAATACAAGAAAATCGAAGACAATGGCACTTGGCATGAGGAGAAGAGGAAATAGGGTGGCCCAAAATTACCCGAAAAAAAGTCCATACACTAAATGCATAACAAACCACCTCTATGTCGAACCCCTTAAGCAATCCATGTCCCAGAAGCGACGTGAAGAATTAGAATTGAAATACCAAAATTGTAACAAACTTAACTCAAAACCAGAACAATAATAGGAAAGGAAGAGTAAGGCTGAAACCTAGCTTCCACTATCCCTCTTCACCAAAGTTGGCACGATCTCTGATGCAAAATACGAATGGCACCACCAATCGTAAATAACCTTAGCCCCAATACCACCTGCAAAACGTATTCTTTAACGCCAGAAGCTCAACATAACCCGGTTACGGCAAAAGGGCCAACATCCACCTTCTCATTCGAATCATTATTCCTTCGGGACTTGGGGGACGAAATGAATTGAATGCATATGCAAGTCCCTAATGCTCCAAAACTACAGGCGAGTGACCTAGACTTGAAAAAAAGCCAAAGGTCACACCATTCATCAGCTAAAGTTTCCTCCTAACGTTGGAACGGTTCTGAAAAACTATCGAGGCAATAGTCCCACTAGTGGTGGGGAGGGTTGTCAGATCCAACACAAATTCCATACACAAATTGCTTGATGCACACCACAAAAATTGACTTGTATGTGGGCTGCTGCCACATATTGTCCTCTGTAGTGTGCTTTGCGTCATCAATCTGCTGCAACATAAGATTAGAATAAAATATTATCTCTTCAAAACTCCAACGCATGAAAATTTCATTCACATGTTCTTCATGCATGTCATCTTCAACATTCATATCTACATCTTCTGTGTAGATCTCATCCAGACATGGTGTTGCAAGCCATGTTTCAATAAACTTTAGCTCTTTTTCATAATCATTCTGTGTACCTGCACACTGAAAATCAATGTTAGAATAAAAAACATTTTCAGAACGACATTGGTTCTGGTCTTTTTGCTCTGTAATGAGAGCTTTCTGTTGTTGCACTTCCTTATCTGCTTCTTCATCTGTTTTCCCTTTGCAGACTTCATCTTTTGCTTTTGTCTCTTCTTCTTTCTCTGTTTCTTCCTTCTGCTCTGCAATGAGAGCTTTCTGTTGTTGTGGTTCCTTTGCTGCATCTTCCTCTGTCTCTGTCTTTGTCTCTGCCTTTATTTCTGTGTTTATCTTTTTCTCTGTCTCTTCTTCACTAACCTGTGCTACTGCAAACAGGTTGTCTTCCACTAACTGCAGTGGGGTAATCTCACCAAATAACATCATGTCGATATCATATTTTTGTTGCATCATCTGCAACCAATCATCATTAGCAAAAATTTCATTATCAAAGTTTACATCAGCCATATCAATCATTGGATTTACCATTTCATCAGCAAGCTTTGTTGCTGGTATCATTAAAACTTCGTCAGCAATCTCTGTTGCTGGTATCATTAAAACTTCGTCAGCAATCTCTGTTGCTGGATTCTCTTCATCCACTTGTGGTTGTGCATAGTGGGATTCAAGAGCAACCTCATGCTGCTTCTCTGCTTCTTCTGACTCTTCATCTGGCTGTAGATCTGCTGCTATAGATCCACCTTCATCTTCATCTTCAAAGCTCCCCTTTGCTTCAATGCTCCCCCTTGTACCAAAACACCTCTCAAGGGTATCCCATGCCTCCTTGGCTGTCTTGGCATCTGAGATTAAGGGAAGAATGCTGTCATCGACAGATTCTTTTATGCATCTTAATGCATAGGCGTCTTTTTGCCTCTTGATTTCCAGATCTAGAAAGATCTCGAACATAATCTGATTTTGCTTTAGCCTCTTGGCTTTTCCCATGATCTCGTTGTCTCACTTCCACAAACAAACGAGTTTACATATTCATCAATACCTTGCTTCTGCAAAAACATTTGCTGCTCCTGAATGAGTCTTATGCAACTTCACTTCTTCAAAAATTTTGCTGCTCTTGAATGAGGCTTATGCAACTTCGCTTCTCCTTCTAAAAAAAATTATCTTCCTCAAAAAATTTCTTGTAAATTTTCACTTTCATCTCACATCACAGCTTTAAGTTTTTAAAAAAAAAAAACTCCAAAAAAAAATTCTCTTGAATTGCTTCAGCATATGCTCTTTCAAACCTCTTTATAAAAAAAAACATTTAAAAAAGCATTTTCTTTTCTTTACGCTTTGAAAATTTAAAGTTTTTTTTAACTTAAAAAAAAACTTAAAAAAAACATTCTCCTCTTTTTATGTCACGTGGAGCATAAAAGACTTAAAGATTTCTCCTCTTATAAGTCATATCCTAAAACATTATAGCAATTCCAATATTCCATTCGAATAAAACAGATCTCATTTGAGGAGATAAAAAAAATACTTTTATGGATTTCCCGGCCTAAAATGGCTTTCAATTTTTAAATCGATGCCGTTCTCCTTTTTTTTATATAAACCTTATGTTTGAATTCAATGATCTCAAATATGTCGCACCTCGATGCATTAGACTTTAAAAAAAATTGTTGAACGGCTTAACGAACATAACGTCCACGCCGGATTTGATAACATTGGTGATGAACTTCTACAGATCCGCGTGTTAAACACGCAGGCCATTCACCTTGGCTTCGGTTTTCCTGCGGCGGCTTAACGTAGACTGACACTGGCGCGGTCCCGACTGTATGCAGTCGCGCCTTTATCAAAAACGATTATTTTATGCTTGCGCAGTGGCACGGTCCCGACTGTATGCAGTCGCGGGTATGGCGTGTATTCCAGCGCCAATCAACTCACAGTCGCGCCAATTGACTGTTCTTCTCTTCTGCTCCTTCGTGGCTCTGTTGCTGCTCTCCACGGAGGCTTATGCAACTCGGCTCCGATACCATGACAAAAATTGAAAAACCGAAAACGCACTGGAGCAGAGAGTTGCTCTTCTGAAGATTACGAATAGATTAAATAGATTACATTGGAAACATCAGCAATAAATAACTGGAGATAAACTCGACTAAACTGGACTGACTTAAACTAAATTTGGACACTTGGACTGACAGATCTGACACCTAGAAAGTGGTTGAGATTACGTTCTTTAACAGCACATTGCATTATTACTTTCATATGAAACGACTGGAATGTATTCCATTGTATTTGCACTGGTTCGTACAACTCGTCCTCCATTGGATTTGGACAGTTTCGTACATTTCTTGCGCAACCTCCACTGTACTTGATTTTCATGTTTTTTATTCGTAAGAAACGACATTTCTGCATAAATTCTTTGTTCTCTACGAGAAAGATTTGTTTTCCGTTAAGAGGAACGATAATTTTTCTTTAGACTTTTAAGTATTCGGGATGACTTTTTAGTATTTTTTTGGACATTAAATTTGAAATTGTAATCTCACCGAATAAATATTACAGTCGGGTTAATTTCAATTTGCAATCCCAAAATTGTCGAGCGTTTTAACATACTTCAAATCTATAACATTTCATTTAACAATAATGTTTCGAATATTTGGAATGCGCGGTCTACCGACAAATGATACAGGAGCTTTTGCGATCTGCGATCTACCAACGAATGATACAGGGTTTTTGAAAAATTTCCATCTGCAGATTCCAATGATAGAGGGCTTTCTCAATTTCAAACCGCAGGTTATAAAATTTGGAAAACTTCTCAGTCATTTCCAAAGATTTAATAATAAAATTGTAACTCTGCTAAGTAATTCTAAAAAATGTCTTACCTATTTAAAAATTCAATGAACCATATTAATTTTAATAAAAGTGAATAATAATGGTCATCATTGCCATAATTTTCGTTTAGATATGAAGTTCAATTCTTATGTTATTTAAAAACAATTTCATTTAAATATGGTATAAAAATAAATAATATTTTTTTTCAAAAATATATAAAGATTTAAAATTTTGCATATAAATTGTTTTTTGCAACTCTTTTTATACTATAAATTTATAATTTATTATACTTGATAGATAACAGAATATGAATTTATAATAATTCTATGTAGCATTTATTTAATTTGAAATTTATAAAAATTAATTATATACCATTAAAATTTATACAAATTAATTAATTATATAATTTATAATTATACATTAAAATTGTATTTTTAAGTATTTATTAAATTGAGAACAACGTGTAATTTATTTGTATTTAATGTGGAGTTAACACTTTTCTTTTTAAAATAGAAATAAAATATTTATCTAAATAAAAAACAATGTTGACTATAATATACGGTGGGCCTAATGGTTAAGAGCATTATTTCCTTTTAAGAAGTCACATGTTCAAAATCAGAGGGAGGTAGTCTATGTATGCTTTCGTAGACTTAGTAGTGAAATTGACGTGCTCAGATGAGTCCAGTATAAGATTTAAACATTTTACTCACACATTTGTTTTACTTCTAAATACTTTACAACATATTCATTTTTCTTTATTATGGCTGACATTATTTTTCTATTAGAATATTACTTTTATTTTTATTTTTATTTTAAAGGGGGGCGACATCGCCTCATATTGAGTTGTAGAATGAGCATCTCAGCTCAATAACCTAATGTGAAGGATGTGTTGGTCTGTTGTTGACATTACATCAATGTATGAAGAAGATGCGGTAATGTGGATAGAATATTTCACTTTCAATCTCAACAAAAATAAAATATTTAAGTGTTCATGTATTTATGTGTCCATGTGAAGTAACATCAAGTTATATCAACTTTATGAAAAACTATAGTAATTAAGAGTATTTTTTTTTTTCACTTTAAATGTGAGGAAGATGTATAACTCTTATACTTTAAAAAAATATTTGAATACAAGGCTTAAATACACTAACTATAATCAAATATTCCAATGTCCAAAGAGAAGAAGCATTGAAAGTAAAGAAAAAATTACTTCCAATAAGAATAATATAAATTAATTTGTGGCATTTTTTAATAGCTTAATAGTGCACCCATTCACCATCAACCTAAGGTGTAAAGGGATGATGATGATGATGATGATGATGAACGACCACTCAGACCAATGCAACCTATCACACCTCAAGAAAAAAAGAATCTAAGTGCCAGTATTCAAAATATTTTTTTTATGATCAAAGAGAAGGGAAAGCAGTGGTCTAGAATCGCTATAGATGGTATGGATTAATAAGTCAGGAAGATTGGAACTGTGGCAGATGATAGGGAATTGAGAGAGGATGTGAGTAAGAGTTGGGTAGTCTAAAAGGAAGTGTTTCCCATCTTCCACCTTCTTAGTATCGCAAATATGACATAGTCTATTGTTCCAAGGAGCTTTGGGGATTGACCACCACCCGTTCTCACTTCAAAGCTGATGAGAATTAGCTCTTATCCAGCGATGCAATTTTTTTCTTAATGTTGGTCAACATAAAGAGATCATTTTTTTAATCAAGGGTGACGTTGATCACCTCCTTATAGTATGTTAGCTTCCTTTTACCATCCAACTCCATATCCTCCCAGATATTTTCCTTATCTTGGAGGTAATAGTATATTTGATTCTATATTTTCTTTCCATACTGATATCCTCCTCAATTCCCCAATTGTTGAGCCAAGACTAAACATCCTTATGCCACCCATGCTTGAGGCAAAGGTGGGAGGTTTTACTAAAGTTAGAAGCAATTTTTGGGAGCCTTTTAGATTCCATGTTCTAAAGCTTCTTTTTATACATCAAATATCTAAACATAGTCATACTTTCAATGGGGGACATACTAGTTTCGATCAAGAAGAAAGGATATGGAGTAGATCCCTTGATCATTAGGTTGTAGGTCATAAATATAATATTTCAATATGCCAAGTTAATTATTTTTTGTGTGTTTTTTAAAACATATTAATTACCAATAATATTTCATCATGGATAATATGGTCTATAAATAAATTATTGTAGGATAGGGAGTAGCTCCCTTGATCATTAGGTTGTAGGTCATAAATAGACTATTTCCATATGCCATGTTAAGTAATATTTGTGTGTATTTAAAAAAATATTAATTACTAACAATAATATTTCATTCTAGATAGTATGGTCTATAAATAAATAATTGTAATGCACGTGCTAAGAAAAATATTCTAGTGTCAAATTTCATTTTAACCTCATTTTAGGCATATTTTTGGGGCAGTTTTGTTATGAATTCAACAATTCTATGTTTAAGGTATTTAGTGTACACAATCTACTTTCCCAAAGATATTTTCAAGGGGATGAATCCATTCAGGCATTAAAAATTGTAATTTAAAAATTGAAAAAATACACATGGTATGTGTGTCCAAATACATCTTAGGAACATGGTATCAAATTTCTAAAAATACAAACATTTTCCAAGTTTTAGACACTAAAAAATATTTACACCTCAAAATTTTTTATCCCTTTAAAGAGGCACTTAATCAATAGTCAAAATAAATCTAGACTCATCATAGTGAAAATACATTATAACTACAATTATAATTATAATTATATTTATATTTATATTTATAAATAATAACTAATAACTTAATCATTTCGACTCTATAAAATATTTATTTATTTTTCATCTAATCCTCTAAACAACAAATATATATTTGTTTAAATTTGGTGGTTAATTAGGTTAGTATGATGTGTTTGTTCGTATGATGAACCACACTAGCTGGTTCGAAAAAGGTCGAAAAAATATGTTTACATGTGATTATCACCAAAATATTTTATATAAGTTAAATTTATTTAACGTTAGTAGTTGATTAGGTGAGTATAATGCCTTTGTTCATGTTCATATAAGTTTATTAGGCTATAACGGTTTATACATGACATTTTATCTTTTTAATACAAACTAGGAATATCAAGTTAGTGGTTGATTACATATGATGTTTTTATAATGTTTCATATAAATAAATTAATAATAAAAAATTTTATTGAGAAAAAAATTTTATATAAATAAATATATAAAATATGGTAGTAATATAAAATTTATATAATTTTGTAAGAATATGAATAATTTTTTTTTTAATGAAATATAAAAAAACTCATGGGCTAAGTGAGTAGCAAGCTAAGTGGACTTGATTGTGGGGAAAACTCCACACTTAAGCGCGCCTGAGCCAGAGGCGATTTGCGATGGGTGACCTTTGGGGAAGACATCGTTACAGAATGCAAGCCCCGGAAGTGATGATTGACACTATGTGATTCATTTCGTTAGTTTCAATCCAACTTCTTCACCCGCCTGACCATCACCCAATGCATTGGGTGCTAAGTAAATTATTGAAAAATCATAAAAAAATAGTTAATTACTACTACCTCTCATGAAAATGATCATACCTTAATGACTTATGTAACACAATTAAATTCCATAAAAAATAAAAATAAAATAAAACAAAAAATATGTAATATAGATGTTTTAAAGAGAGCTACTTGATAAATTCAACTAACCAGAAATAAATAATTATCGTAAACCTGATTGGTAAGAATTAAATCTAAATAAAAGAGATAATAACATTTGTTCGCATCATTTTAAATTGTAAAAACATTATAAGGACATTCACATTTATTAAACCCAAAACATAAATGTTAATAAAACTGTTTATAATTATAATGATATTAGAATGTGTTTTATAGAGTAGTATGTCATTTAATTATAAATGCTTAATCATACAAGTAAGGTGGTACATATTTATTCCTCCAATAAAGGAAAATTAAAGAGCTGGCAACTCCACTCGGGACAAATCCCTCGTATTATGTTTCTCCCTTCCACATCCTTTTATTATTATTGTTTCTAATTTATTCTACGTTGATTACGATATCCTTTGTGTTTGTTTTACATTATATCCATAGCTTGTGACTCATATTCGAGTCTTTCTCTTCCAAAAATTATGAGTCTTTCTCTTCCAAAAATTTCAGTTTCAGTACACAATGGCTCCATGTTAGTGCATTACAAAGTGACTTGAGGACACCATCACTCCATGCTCCCATCCATAGAGTAATTGTCCTAAATAACTTGAGCTTTTTTAGGTATAAATGGCATGCTAAACTAGGGTTTTTGGTGTGATATGAGTTGCATTTATGTCTGAAGCTTAGATATGTACTTTGTTATTGTAGGAGGATTAGATATACTTTACATTTGGTTGAAAATTCTCTTATTTTAATATATTTTATTGAATTTTTCATTTTTATTCAATTTATGCTAGGTTGTTTCATTGGTTGATTCCTTGTATGGTTATTGATGTTCTAATAGTTTTTCTAACATTGTGATGATCGGGTGCATAAGTAGTAGTTGTTTCCATTTTGGGTTAAAAAGTCAAAAAATTCAAATATTATTGTCTACTAAATCTGGTTTGTTTGTTAGGGTTTGTGTATGTTTTCTTTTCTAGAACATTGTAGTGTTGGTTTTGTTGTTACATGAATTGTAATATATATATGCATGGTTTTAAAAGATAATTTCAAATGGAGTATTTGTGAGAGAATTATTATGAAAGGGGAATGTAAGAGTTCTTTGAACTTAAGCTAGGGAGTATGACAATTGAGAAACATGGAAGAAAATTTACCAAATTACTAAATTATGTTGGTTCTATGAAGGATGAAAATATAAAAATATGGATTTGTAAATGGCTTTCCATCATTCTATGGTGACGAAATTAAATTTTATGACCCTAAGAAACTGGGTGAAATTGTGAGAAAGGTAGAATACCCTAATGAGTAGGGTAAAAGTAAATATGCCTTCTAGAGACCTTTGGGTGAGAAGGAGAGGGCCAAGGTGGAGAAATGGAGGGAATAATACTAGTAAAAATCCATCTTCAACAAGGATATAGAATGCATTGACAGGGACCAAATGTATTTGAGTGCAAACCTATTTAAGAGTGCGAAATTTGAAAAAAAAAGTACATCCCTCTCATCCATTAATAGATCTCAATGAATTTGTAGTTTGTCTCTCTGTCTCTCTCTCATTATGTATATTGTATTTTTGAATGATATATAGAATACTTGAATTATCCTGTGAATTGGCTCTAATCAAAAGAAGCGGCCAAACTACATGGAGGGGGTGTCATAGGAATAAGAGGATTATCCCCTGTGTTACGGAAGCTGAAAGAACATCATTTTTGCTGAGGGTGTACTGATTCTAAAAATTTAGGAAAAATAAAAAGAATCTTGAAGCTTCCTCTTCCAAAAGCTTTCAGGAGTTTTTCTAACCATTTACCTTGGATAGAAGTCTAGAATCCTATCCTAGACTACCTAGGATATTTCACCCGTTATTCCTTGAGTTCATCCTCCCATCAACAGTTGATCTCAAGCCTAGATTTGTAAATGAATAAGAATTCTTGACTTACCATCCTCTCCTATATATTTACTGTCATCCACAAGCTAGCTATTGGATTTTGGAGATATATTCTACCCTTATGCTGCTCTTGCGAGATTCATTATTCCATGCATTAGGGTGACATAGATATACACTTTGTGGCAAGGAAGGACAAGTCAACTTGGAGGAACTCTTGTACAAGATCAACTGCTATATTTTGTTGTAACTCTCCATTTATATTAATCCAAAGAGTTCATTGTTTTCCTATATGTGATGTTATGATTTCATGTATTTCGATACTATGTTGATCCATTGAATAAAGTTATTAGATGATACTACATAGATGTCGTAGATCGTTGGTTTGTGTTATTTAATTGCGTAGGTTCTAGTTATAGTGATCAGAGCTAGAATTGGACAATACAAACTAAGAGAGGAATGAGACTTACAATGGATTCCAATAGGATCCACCCCATTGTCCATTTACTTTGAAGAAAAAATTAGCTTCTTTTCTTTTTGTTGTTCTAGACTAGGCCATTAAGTCTAGAGAATATACTTATGTCCTCAATTATAGCTTTTGTATAACACACACCAATCTTTGGAAAACCATAAGTATTTTAAATATACGAAAACCGAAGACAATCGCACGGGAGGATAGGAAATAGGGTGACCCAAAATTACCACAAAAAAATTCCATACACTAATGCATAAAAAACCACCTCTATATAGAAACCCCCTTGTGCCAGAGGACAGAAAGAACCAATCCATGTGAACCACGTGAAGAATCAAATTAAAATCTCAAAAATTTTACTAATCTTAAACAATAACACGAATGGAAGGATAAGGCTAAAACCTACTACCACTATCCCTCTTCAACGAAGCTGGCACAATCTCCGATGCAGAATACAGTGTGGCACCACCAATCGTAAATAACCTTAGTCCCAATACCACCCGCAACGCTTCTGGGTGTAGAAGCTCAACATAACCCGGTTTTGGCAAAGGGCCAACATCCATCTTCTCGTTCGAGTCATTAATCCCTCGGGATTTGGGAGACGAAATGAATTGCATGCATATGCAAGTCCCTAATGCTCCAGACCTACAGGTGAGTGACCAAGACTTGAAAAAAAGCCAAAGGTCACACCATTCACCAGCTAAGTTTCCTCCTAACGTTGGTCCGGTTCTGAAAAAGTATCGAGGCAATATTTCCCTCTAGTGGTGGGGAAGGTAATCAGATCCAACATAAATTCCATACATCAAATGCTTGATGCACAGGACGAATGGACATATGAACATTGCACATCATAAGTGAAATGGACACATGAACATTGCGCATTGCATTATTACCTTTTTATATGAAACCAATGGAACGTATTCCATTGTATTTGCACTGGTTCGGACAATTCGTCCTCCATTGGATTTGGACAGTTTAGTACATTTCTTGCGCACTGTTAAATTCCCACTACTTGCTTTTCATATTTTATCTTTTTAATTTTCCACTCTCTTTCCTTTTGACTTTCCATTAAAAAAACATAACTGAAGATTCTATTATTAGTGGCCACAATCGTATTTGTATTTTTTTTTTATTTGCCTTCATGCTTTTCCATCTGCCTATTTCTGATGGTGCATGAATAAGTTGAATAAAGACTTCTGATAGGAAAGCAGTAGTGTAACTAGATTGTTCTTATGTTTTGAAAATTATTGAAATTTAGTTAAGATTTTAAGAAAATTTAGCAGGGATTTTGGTAACTCCAGATTATAGCTATCAAACTTCAATATTTTGGGTGTTTCAGAAGTTTTTCATGGTGCTAAATCCATTTTTACCATCAAAAACATGATTCAGACACTCTTATTGCAAGATTTCTTAAAAAAATATTACCCAGATTCCAGCTGATTTTGGCCATCAAGACAATTCCTCTGACTAAATAGACAACACCAATAAAAAATATGGTTCTTTTCTTAGATTTAAAAATTGACATTTCTGCATAAATTCTTTGTTCTGTACAACAAAGAATTTGTTTTCCTTTAAGAGGAACGATATTTTTTCTTTTAATTTTTAAGTATTCGGGATGACTGCTTAGCATTTTTCGGACATTAAATTTGAAATCGTAATCCCACCGAATCAAAATTACAGTCCGGTTAATTTTAATTTCCAATCCGAAAATTTTTGAGTGTTTCAACATACTTCAAATATATGACATTTCATTTAAATAATGAAGTTTCGAATATTTGGAATGCAAGATCTACAGACAGATGATACAGGAGCTTTTGGGATCTGCGATCTACCAACAAATGATACAGGGCTTTTGAAAATCTTCGATCTGCAGATTCCAACGAAAAAAGGCTTTGTCAATTTCAAACCGCAGGTTATAAAATTTGGAAAACTTCTCAGCCATTTCCAAAGATTTAATAATAAAATTGTAACTCTGCTAAGTTACCAAATTGTAATGAAAGAAGCTAAGCCATTTTAGTAATTTGATAAATAATCTCACATTGAGGGACATTTTTTTGCAAGTTATTTGACTTGTTTTTACCCGGTCTTATTTTTATTTATTAGATAGAAAGATGTGAGATCAATTTTAAAATTCAATATTCAAGTAGAATTCAAAACAGAAGACTTTGCCACTTTAATAATAGAGTGATGAAAATGAAAAGTATTTTCTTTCCATTTTTATATATATTATATTCAATTTAATTTTTAAAATATCTGTTATATTATTAATTTTTTTTATCTTTTAAGTTTTTTTAATATTTTTTTAATATTAAAATAAAATATTAAATAATTCTAAATAATTTTTTAGTTTTAATATTTTAATGATGATCATTATAGTTATTGTTGGCTAAGACAAATGAGGGTCAAAGAGAAGGAAAATAAGTGCTCCAAGATCACAATAAGTAGGTTGGCTTGATAGATCAAGAATATTGGAAGTGTAAGAGATGGTAGGAAATTGAGAGTGAATGTGTATAAAAGTCTCACAATTCAAAAGGAAGTGCTTTTCATCTTTCAATATTTTAATTTTAATACAAATGAATAATAGTGGTCATCGTTGTCATAATTTTTGTTTAGATATAAACTTCATTTCTTATATTATTTAAAAATATTTTCATTTAAATTTTGTATAAAAATATATAATTTCTTTTTTTCATATAAAATGTTTTTTCAATTTTCTTTTATACTCTAATTTAATAATTAATTATACTTAATAGATAAGAGAATATGAATTTATAATAATTTTATGCAGCATTTATCTAATTTAAAATTTATAAAAATTAATTATACATCTTTAAAATTTATACAAATTAATTATATATTAAGATAATATTTTTTAGAATATTTATTAAATCAATTATAAAAATAAATTTATTGTGCTTACAATGTGTAATTTAATTTGTATTGTGTGTGGAGTTGATATTTGTTCTTTTAAAAATAAAAATAAAATATTTCTTTAAATAAAAAACAATGTTAACATACACATATATATGAATAATTAGTTTTATTTTAAAAAATTAATAACCCCACACTCATGGCCCCTATTGTCTTTCTCTTAGTTTTTGATAGTACATGAGTTTACAGGGATCAAATTTCTTTTGTAAATTTCTTTAGAGTGTAAATACAATGTGTTATTTTTCATTGTTTAAATTGTACATGTGAATGATAAATAGAGTATATATATGACTAAATAAAAATTTTAACCGTAAAACTTATTTTTTCATGATATATACATAATTTTTTCAAAATAATATGTATTTGACATTAAAATATTTTACATAACATGTTCATAGAGACATTTTATCAAGCAAATTAAAATACTTTTTTATTATTAATATATTTTCAATTATCTATGAAGATTAATTAGTATTAAAATATTTTATTGATAACCAAAATTGAATATTTTTTATATAGAATGTTAAAATATTTTATTTTAACAATTTTTTTCTATATATAGATATATATGAAATTGATATCCACATCTAATAGTTAACATAGATCTTCAAATAATTTATTTAAATTTCTTGTTGAAATATTCTTGAAAAGTATAATATTTAAACATATTACTCACACTTTTTTTTTTTACTTCTAAATACTTTACAGCATATTCATTCTTTATTATTATAGCGGACATTATTTTTCTATTTAGAAAATAATTTGTATTTCTTATTTTTATTTTAAAGGGGAAATACCCAGGGACAAACTTACACATCCCCTTATAATTTTTCTATTTAGAAAATAATTTGTATTTCTTATTTTTATTTTAAAGGGGAAATACCCAGGGACAAACTTACACATCCCCTTATACTGGGTTGTGGAATGACCCTCTTGGCTAAATAACCTAATGTGAAGTATGTGTCTTACTGTAGTTGACATTAAATCAAAGTATGAAGAAGATGTGGTAATGTGGTAAAAATATTTCACTTTCAATCTCAACAAAAATATAATATTTAAGTGTCCATGTGAAGTACCATAAATTTATATCAACTTTATAAAAAATTATAGTAATTAAGAGTACAAAAATCTTCTATTTTCACTTTAAATGTGAGGAAGATGTATAAATCTTATACTTTAAAAAAAAATTCAATACAAGGCTTAAATACATTAACTATAATAAAATATTCCAATGTCCAAAGAGAAGAAGCACCGAAAGTTTAAAAAAAATTACTTCCAATAAGAATAATATAAATTAGTTTGTGGCATTTTTTTAATACCTTAATAGTGCACCCATTGACCATCAACCTAAGGTGTCAATGGATAATAATGATGATGATGATGATGATGATGATGATAAATGTCTACTAAGAGCAATGAGACATATGAGACCTCAAGAAAAAAGAATCTAGTGTGATTATTCAAAATCTTGTTTCTATGATCAAAGAGAAGGGAAAGAAGCACACCAATATCGCTATAGATGGGTTGGCTTAGTTAATCAAGAAGATTGGAAGTGTGACAAATATTAGATAATTGAGAGTGGATGTGAGTAAGAGTCGGGCAGTCTAAAAGGAAGTTTTTTAATCTTCCACCTTCTTAGTGTCGCAAATCTAACAGATTCTATCATTCGATGGAGTCTTGGGAATAGACCACTGCCTGGTCTCACTTCGAAGATCATGACAATTAGTTCTTATCCTAGTGATGTTCATTTTTCTTAGTGTTAGTCAACATAGAGAGATAATTTTGTTTATCAAAGGTGGGGCTGATCATCTCCTTATAGTATCTTAACTTCCTTTTACCCCCAAGCTTCTTATCCTCCTACAATTTTCCCTTAAACTTGGAGGTAAAATTATCTTTGATAATTTGCTTTCTTCCCATACTGATCTCCTTCTTAATTCCCAAATGGTTGAGCCAATATTGGGTATCCTTATGCCACTCACGCTTGAGGCGAAGGTGGGGGATTTTAATAAAGTTAGAAGAAATTTTTGGGAGCCTTTTAGATTTCATGTTGAAAGATTATTTTATACATAAGATATCTAAACATAATTGTACTTTCAATGGGGGACATACAAGTTTCGATCAAGAATATAGAATAGGGAGTAGTTCCCTTGATCTTTAGGCTGTAGGTCATAAATATAATATTTCAATATGCCATGTTAAGTAATATTAGTGTGCTGAATGTAGATGTCTTATCAAAAGTCTAACATGGTCTCTCCTCTGCGTCGTAGCTGGACAATGACATGGTTGTGCATGGCTCACGCAAAAATGCATTTAAGGCCTTCTGCTACCACCTGGCTGCCATTACTCGTCCTCGTGCTTATGGCATTTATAATCGTCCTTGCAGATGCCCGCTCAGTTATTTAATGGATTCTGACAATTCCATTCCCAGTGTATCTTCCTTTCGCCTCTCAGTTCAGGTCGTCGGCCTCTATGCTTAGCGTTTGGCCCTTCATCCCTTGCGCTTCCTCCCACTTAAGGCCTTCTGCCTTCTCTTTGTTAGAAATTCTTCCTACAACCCTTCCTCACCTGAGCATTCCAATGCCTCAATGTCGCGATGCCATAGAATGAGGTGTCCCTGGGGCAGAGGCTGCAGCCAGCCCTCCCGCTCTCCTATTCCCCTTCACGAGGATTTCCCTGTTGAGCTCACCCTCAATGTGAATTCAACAAAGGCTCCGGACCAGCAACAAGTTTCAACCCTCTTTTCGTTGCGCCTCCTTGAAGTCCCTTACATCTCCACTGGCTTAGGGTCTCGGAAAAGAATGAGGAAATCCACCATGGTGCCTTCCTCCCTCTGACAACCGAGAAAATCGGTGGCTCTGCACAAAAAATCTGTGGCGAATTCCTCGACCAGTGATAGTGGCAACAGTTCCGATGAGGAATAAAATGCAACAGCTTTAGGTGCATGCTCTACCTCCAGGCCAAAGCCAACTACCCAGTTGTAGAAGCAGGATGACGACACCTCAGAAGATTATGGCCACTTCATTGTGGAAGAGCCACATCGTGAAGAAATGCAGAATGACAAGCCACAGAAGGAATATCGCCATAGTGTCTCTCTCCTTTGCTAGATACAACTCAACTCTACCGTATTTGCTTTACTTTTTTCTACATAGTTTGTTTAAATTTTGGAGGATTATGCTTAGTGCTCATTGCCCCATTTAGGGAACACTTCTCTTGAGACCTAGTATAATTTCTGGGTTGGTTTCCCTAACAGGGGTAGTCCCAATTTTATTTTTTTGAACACTCTTCCCGTCAGAATTGGCTAGTACAACATTTCCGGTCGGAATGTTTTGAAATGTACCTCTTTTGTACCATATAATAGAAATTAGACTTAGAAAAAAAAAATCCATGTTTAAAAATATATTAATTAACAACAATACTATTTCATTGTGGATAGTGTGGTCTATAAATAAATTATTGTAATGCATGTGATAATTAAAAGATTTTAGTGTCAACTTTCATTTTAACAACCTTTTAGGCATATTTTTCCATCAATTTTGTCATGAATTCAATAATTCTATGTTTAAGGTATCTAATGTACGCAACCTACTTTCCTAAAGATATTTTCAAGGGGTTGAATCCATTCAAGTATTCAAAATGAAATTTAAATAATGAAAACTACACATGGTGTGTGTGTACAAATCCATCTTAGCAACACGATATAAAATTTCTAAAAATACAAACATTTTCCAAGTTTTAAACACTAAAAGAAACTTACACCTCAAAATATTTGATCCCTTTAAACAAACACTTAATCAATAATAAAATTAAATATATACTCATCTTAATAAAAATTACAAACAAGCTTTAACAACAGTCAGAAAGGTGGAATGAGAGGTGGAGGGTCAATATATATACCACCTCAAAACATCTCAAGTGAGCGTGCATTGGAATAAATGAAGCCGTATGGAGTCATCAATGATAAAGTTTGATGAACACCACATGTGAAAGGAGTGGACATGATTGGTAAGGTCTTCTCTAGGATTTCCCTCAAACTTAGGGATGTTAGAAAGAGGTTTTGTTGGCATACCTGGAAAACCAACATCATGGAGAATGGGATCATTGATTAACTGGTTAAAATCTAGGAGACCTAAACCAGCCATAAAAGGGAGCACTGGGGTAGTAGTGACCATAGCTATAGTGGTTCTGATAGTGGTATTAGCAGGGTTGGGACCAAGGTGACCACATTAGTTTCCTGCACTTACATCGGTGCCTGACATGGTGGTGATAAGAGGCTGAGAATATGCATAATCAGAGGAAGAAATTGATGGATCAGTAGAACTAGAGTCATAAGAGGGACTCGATGGAGGACTAGGAGGATTAACTTGAACCTGACGAGGAGAAGTAATATGTCCTAATGGAAACTGAGGGTGGAGACCTCATATTTTCTACAAAAAATACCTATGGGGTGCAATCATCTCAAGGCACATATGAAACTAAAGGCTAAAGGATGATAGAGACAAAAAAGTAAAAAATAATAAGAAAATACCTAGTATAGTGGCACCTAATCTAAAATAACTATTCTATGAGATAATATAATGCAGAAAAGTGCATCCTATCAGAGGAAAAATGACCTCTAGGCAAAAGGTTATCTGAATCCTCAAACAAGCCTAGAATCTACTATTTTAGATGGACTTTCAAAGAAATTTGCACTCACGGGATTCAATCCCCACAAGGCACAGCCACATAGAGAGACATAGTGTAGGGAACCAAATGCTTCCCAAAACCAGTCCTATAAATATTTTTCCTAAGATAGGCCACTAAGGTTACCTTCATCCCTCAGGGTTGGTCGAGTCTTGAGCTTCTTGGTAAACTTAGGCAATGCATGGAATTCACTACCATAGGTTAGGTAGCCCCGAGAGGAACCACTCGCATGATGCCCTAGCCTAAACCCAGTTGAAATGGGTTTCTAACACACTTCATCTTTGACCGTGGGATAGAGGTCCATTGATAAAACTAGAATTTGATTCTTTATTCTACCTTGTGGGAATACTAAACCTCCATTGGGACTGCTACTATATTTACATTATTCCAATTGGTTTAGGGTCTGTAACAAACCCTTTTGATTGAATCTAAGATTCTGTCAATGAAACTTGTATTTTAACTTCTTACTGCTACTTCCGTAGAAGAGGAACGTCTCTTACATTTGACACGCTAAGATGCAACTTGGTGAGATCTCACCATGGCTGATGAAGCCTATAAGAAATATGTCAAGGCACAATATGACAAAAGTGTCAAGCCTCGTTTTTTCTCGGAAGGTGATCTTGTCCTTCTATACAACCAAGAGTTTGATAATATAGGACGAATAAACTTCCAACCCATGCGGCTAGGTCCATATATTCTGAAACATGTTCTTTCTAAAGGGAGCTACGAGTTTGTCTATTTTGATGGAGTTCCACTAGCACGGCCTAGAAATGGGTTGTACCTTAAAAATACTACGCTTGATTATTTGTGTAGTACACTATTTACATTTTGTATATATGTATGTTGACTGTGTTTTTTGTTAGTGTGAATTTTTCTAGAAAGTGTATAAAAAAGACTTCACTTAACACACGAGTGACTAATGGCCATAACAACATATATGGCTATTCAACACTTCAGATGTGAAATAGAAAGTTAAAAGAAAACATTAAAAACAATAAATCTATGCAGAATAAAATATTAAAGATAAAAAATAAAGTAATGTAAAACCTGAAACATGGATTAAAAAATTTAGAATGAAAATTATTTTTATTACACTTGGTGAAGGAGACTTGTATGAAGGTTATAGATCCCCCTCAAATGGGATGGGTCATTTGGTTGTCTGTTGTGCTTCAGTATCTAAATCTCTCTCTCTCTCTCTTTGATCTATGAAACCCATAAATGTGTATTCAGCTCAAATGAGAGATTGAGTGCTAAAATATGATGATAACAACAATGATAGTGATCATGGTGAGAAATGGATGGAAAACCCTCTTATTTATAACAAAATATTGGGTTACTCTAGAAAATGGAGAATAATAAAATATTATTAGCCGCAATCTAGAACTTAACTACTTGGAATATTTTATTATATTTTTTGGAGAGGGAAAAGATATTTAAATTAGTTAAGTACCTTTTTTAAGAAATAAAAAATAAATAAATGGTTTATTTATTATTTCAAGGATGTTGTTAAATAATGATAAAAAAAAAAAAAATTATTTGTTTAATCACTCCTAGGCGATTTTGTCAAACTTGACAAGGAATATTAAGTAAATAATGATTTAATTAATTATTCTTAGAGAAAAATAAAACAAATAATGATCTATTTAACTATTTCTCATTACTTGGTCAAATGTGACAAGCAATATTTATTAAATAATGATTTAATAATTATTCCTCATGTGGTTTCTAGTTTCAATCGGAAATCATTTAATAAAATCTAGCTTATCAAATTATTTCCTATAATGAAAGCAATCTTACTATGGAAAAATTGGTCTTACATGGTGTATTTGTATCCATCTAGTTATAAATGGCTAGGTGATCATTTTTTGGTGATAACATTTGCAGTGTGCCTCTTCAAAGTTTCCTCCAGTTTCTTTTGCTCCTATTTGCGTTTGGTTTGTATATGTATGCATCCTTTAAACCATATCGTGGCTATGTTTATGGTGCTAGTCGTAGTACTCAGAACTTATCTTCCGCAACATGAACTATCTATGCTCCAAATGGCAAGTTAGTGAGTCTACAAGGTATTTGTATCAGTCGCTCTACCAATAACATCGTTAAGTATAACACAATGGTCAAGCTATTGTATAATGTTATTTCACATGATCAGACTTGACTCACATATTTTAGTAATATAATCGATTAATATCTATTCGGTTATAAGTCCAATTGCTATTTTTTTGTTTTTAAGGGTTCTTCTTTTTAGAAAGACACTTTGATTTCATCCAATATCAACATATTTCTAAAAATATAAACACATTGACATATGCACTATTTAATCATGTTCTATATATAAATTTGTGACATATTTATATCAATTTCATTACACAATACATCCATTGAAAGCGATAACATAAACATATGAAACACTTAAGAAAAATGTTTATATATACAAGTTTGGTTTTACAAAATTTGTGCCTGAGACACATATGGCCACATGGCCTATCATATCAAAGAATACGTGCAAATATAGCTATAAGCTTCATAGTAGACTAATCATAGTTCCCATGATAACATTCCATTGCACGAGCTATCTTATGTAGTAGTCGATCGATACGACTTGGCACTCTAATAGTGTGTTGTCGAAATCACATAGGACATCAATTGACCATAGTCTCATATATGCCATGTGTCAACCCCTCCTTGTGGCACTCCACCTCTGCTAGGGTATCTGCTACATTGAGATCATGTAACACATCTCATCCTGCTGCAAAAACATGTACAGGTGTTGCTGCCTTTTTTGGTCCTCCCACATGTTGGAGATATGAAGCACCCATAGGTCAAATGGGCCTAATATCTGCATGAAAAAATCAATAGTTTAGTCTTAGATACATCAAAAAAACACACACAAAAAAAGTAAAACTTAAAATAAAAAATGTCTGAAATATATTACCCATTACACCCCATTTCTCACCCTTCTGAACCACAAGCCTAAGGTATCCACGAAATTACATCCTCGTTTATGAATAATAATCTATCATAATCAACTACCTACGCATCCAACTAAAGAAGGCTAGTATTAAATTGACTACCGATGGTCCTGCATGTCAGGACATAAGGTCTATCCACCTCCTCATCTGTGGAACTCTCATATCAATGGGCTCGAGTGCAATCATTGAGGGAGTATCAATGGAAACGCTCTATAGAAAAGGAGATTAAGATCAAGCCATATGAAAAAAATTTAATCATCCATCTCTATCTTTATTCAGCTTCTCTTTCATGTTGACCAACACTCCCTCACTCCAATTGAAACGGTTGGTTGTATACTTTATAGGGCATACTACATGTATTACCTATTTTCTACATGAAGTGTAGAGTTTCCAGCCAATATGGCAATAATGAAAGGATATTTCTTAAAGTAAATCATATCACATATTTTATGTTGATTTTCCCATCCCTAGTTGGTTAGGCTCGAGCTCTGCAATGAGTGACAATATACTCCTTGAATGTCTCGCCAACCCTTTTTCCACCTAGAAAGGAGACAGGGGAACCTCTTATAGATAAACTAGTCAAAAAGTATATTTCCTCTACCATTATCTCGAGAATATGTGCTCCTATCATGAATTCCCAAGATTTAACATCCCATGAACGTAAAATATATTCTAGTAGCTCCATCTATTTCCTCATACCAAGAAGCCAAGAGAATTTCACTAACCCACAGTTGTTTAGTACCTAGATGGTAGCACAATAATTTTCTTCATTCATATCTTGTTCTTCATATTATGTTTACCTCCATATTAAGGCCATTTTATTCCAATGAAGTCCTGAAACTTCACAATAGGACTCATTAGGATTCATTCCATTCAAAAAGCTTAACAAATTTTAAAGGGAACTAGCATAATGAACTTGAGAATTTTTCCCAACACACCCCCCCACTGGGATACAATGTGTTGCAACTTTGCATCTAGTGTATTTCAACCAAGATCAACACTCATTTTGACTTTATGAGGTTGCATTGATACCAGGGCGAAGTATTTGAGCCATAAGGCCCTTAAAAAACCAAAATAATGTACATAAGAACACAAAATGCCACCATGAAATGAAAGAGAAAATTTTTACCTCCTACCTGGAAGTGATGACACTTGAAATAAACCACCAGATTGATTGCCATCAACTACAAAAGATTGAGGGAAAAACGTACTCAAAGCTTAACGACATAAGGTAAATGTGAAATGGTAAAAATGAATTGTCATTTTAATTACTTATGGTCATTCTTCCCATTATTTTATTTATATTTAATTTTTTGGCCTAGTTAGGATTTAGTTTTATGATGAAATAAGTATTTTTAATACTTTGCTGATGTTCTGAGTAGGTTGACAACTATTTGATGGATTTTTTCGTGTTCAGAACATATCATTTTAACAAACGAGCACATTTTTATCACTCTTTTGGTCTCTATACACTCATGAAAAAGGAACCCGATGGAGTCCTCTTTCAGCTCTTTTTTAGACTCCAAAAATATGAAAAGATTGTGGAGCACCTATATTTTTGAACTAGTTAAAGTAAATGAAAAGACATCTACTCAGTATAAGTTTAGTCCTTTTCTAGACCGAGATATGATATTTACGAGAAAGGAATACCTTAGTCAAACATGGCTAAGTGGTTCTGTTGGGTATCATTTTCTACCTTTTCGGAATCAAGGGAATATCTACAAAAGGAACTTTCGGACTTTTCTCTTTCGCCTCTTTTTCAAACTCTCTAAATAGGAAAAATATGTCAAGTTTTCACCTTTGTTGGAATAGTAAAACACAAAACAATGATGGAATTTTCAATCATGATGAGATGAAATGACTCCTTCTTAGGGGTTTCTAAACATATTTGGAGGGATTCATCCGAAGGATGAACTTATATTTGAATCATATGTTATACTCCTCAATATTATTAAAAAATAGAGAGGCATAAACCAACCATGGTTGGGGTAATTGGGAAAACAGGGTACTCCACTTATTAATGGCAGTGAGTAATTATTAAACATGACACTCTTCCATTTGATATATGTGGTTGTTGGGTCTGGAATTTTTTTTTTTTTTTTTGGTTCGTCACACCATTTCAAAGCCTCCATTTTCGGTTTTGGGGAAATGTTGCCAACTCCATCTATTGTCATCGATGTATTCAAGAAAATTTATTCAGTTGATATTTGCTACAATATTAGTAAGCCTTCATTTCAAGTATGTCATTCCTGATCCAATTTCATGCCAGCATAATTTTGTCTCAAATAATGATACTTGTTTCAGGTTGTTAACAGGGGATACATCAAGGCGCTCATGTGACGGGTCACTTCTTGTTGACATCATCTCATTATCCAAACTTCTTGTATAATCATGATTAATGATCTCATGATTAATCAATAAATAACATACCTACAGTTTTTATCGATTTATCATGGCCTAAAAACGTGAATTCACCCTCAATAGTAATAATTTCCTCGAATATGTAATTATTGATCCATTGATTAAACTAATTGCACTTTGTAAATTGGTCATTTAATTTGTAATTTTGGTTATTTTGTTGTGAAAGTGGTTAACGCCGGGAAATATTTCGTCAAGATTTTCCAACAAGGATCCACGATCAAATGCCGATGTTTTTGTTACTAATTAGAGTTTGCAATGGGGAAAGGAGACAAGGCTAATCAGGCCAAGCCCAAAGAACCTAATATTTTGGAAGTGTATCCTGATCTCCAACATCAGTTTCAACAAGCAGTTTGGCATGATTTTTTTCACCACTGCACCGACTACCAAGATGTCGTGGCTCATGGCTTTGATCATGGTTTTGATGGAAATTGGGTGTAGATCGGTGGGATCTCCTTCACTGTCACAGAAAAGCTTCTATCAAAGCCGACAACCTTCCCAATAGATGGAGAATGAGTTTTTAGGATCCATGTGTTTGCAGGAATTGATGTGTCCTTCTTTCTGAAGAAAGAGTTCAAGAATCGTAATTGGAGAGCTCGGGTTTAGAGGCTTTGGTTATAAGATAAATGGAACTAGAATTTTAAGATAAATGAGTCATACTTCCCCTGCGAAGGAAGGACCAACCAAGCAAACCACTATCACTTTCATGTCCTTTCATATTTAGCTGGTCAGGTTAGGATGAACACTTATTTCTATTTTTTTGAGTCTTTGGAAAATGGCAACTTATTTCAGATTAAGAACAGACCCTACCCCCCACATTTTCTACCACAAATCCCTCATTAATTTGTAAATTTAAAACTCGTTATCCAAAGCAGGGAGAACTTGGAGCCACTTTCTATTTTTGGGAGGTTTCAAACCTCAACGTTGTAAGGCTTTAGAGGGAAGAAACAAAACTGCAAAATAGGGGAAAAAGACTAAAAAAAAAACCCCTATTGAGTCAACCCCTATAAAAAAGGATACAAATATCCCTTCTATATCTTATGGCCCTAAAATCCCCTAATTCTACCAAAGTAGAAGTGCCAAGCTTATTAAAATAGACGCTTAATCCCTTGTAAGCTTACCTTTTGCTATCAGTTCTCCCAGACCATTAGTTCACCTATTGAAACCTCCCTTGTAGACAAAAATATTCTAGAAATCATTAAAGCAAAGGAGGTCAAAGTTGAGACCCAAGCTGAAGAATCATTGTCTGGAACCATTAAAGGAGGAAGGAAACCTCATACAAGGCCAAAAAATAAATTAATGTTTAAAATTAAACTAAAAATCAACCCAGATTTTTCCAAGGAGGTAATTTATGTATATAATGTGTCATTGAAGGACCTTATCATCAATATAAAGACGATTGTAGGCTCTAAAAAGAGTAGAGATAAAGGATCTAATTGAAAAGGTCCTATGGACATAAGGAAAAGAAAGAAACAGAGGATGGAGAAGATGGATGTTCTTCTAAAAGCAACCAACAACCTCAGGTAGGAGGCTTGGGGTCATTTTGAAAATTTTTGTTATGAATTTTGGAAAAAAAAAAAATGGATTTATCATTGACTATGTGTGTGACGTTGTTTTACACACAACAAGGCAGGGAGTAGCTCACATCTCCACTAATAGAAAGTTTGAAAGAATCAGACCTAACATTTCCACTGTGAGGTATTTTCAGGAACATGAGCTCACATGTCCATTGTTAGCAATTTTGAGAAGGAGCTGACACCTCCATTGTCAAGGGATTTTGAGTAAAATAAATGTTTACATTACCTCATGTGACGGGTCACTTCTTGTTGACATCATCTCATTATCCAAACTTCTTGTATAATCATGATTAATGATCTCATGATTAATCAATAAATAACATACCTACAATTTTTATCGATTTATCATGGCCTAAAAACGTGAATTCACCCTCAATAGTAATAATTTCCTCGAATATGTAATTATTGACCCATCGATTAAACTAATTGCACTTTGTAAATTGGTCATTTAATTTGTAATTTTGGTTATTTTGTTGTGAAAGTGGTTAACGCCGGGAAATATTTCGTCAATATTTTCCAACAAGGATCCACGATCAAATGCCGATGTTTTTGTTACTAATTAGAGTTTGGAATGGGGAAAGGAGACAAGGCTAATCAAGCCAAGCCCAAAGAACCTAATATTTTGGAAGTGTATCCTGATCTCCAACATCAGTTTCAACAAGCAGTTTGGCATGATTTTTTTCACCACTGCACCGACTACCAAGATGTCGTGGCTCATGGCTTTGATCATGGTTTTGATGGAAATTGGGTGTAGATCGGTGGGATCTCCTTCACTGTCACAGAAAAGCTTATATCAAAGACTACAACCTTCCCAATAGATGGAGAATGAGTTTTTAGGATCCATGTGTTTGCAGGAATTGATGTGTCCTTCTTTCTGAAGAAAGAGTTCAAGAATCGTAATTGGAGAGCTCGGGTTTAGAGGGTTTGGTTATAAGATGAATGGAACTAGAATTTTAAGATAAATGAGTCATACTTCCCCGGCGAAGGAAGGACCAACCAAGAAAACCACTCTCACTTTCATGTCCTTTCATATTTAGCTGGTCAGGTTAGGATGAACACTTATTTCTATTTTTTTGAGTCTTTGGAAAATGGAAACTTGTTTCAGATTAAGAACAGACCCTACCCCCACATTTTCTACCACAAATCCCTCATTAATTTGTAAATTTAAAACTCGTTGTCCAAAGCAGGGAGAACTTGGAGCCACTTTCTATTTTTGGGAGGTTTTCAACCTCAACGTTGTAAAGCTTTAGAGGGAAGAAACAAACAACCCCTATTGAGTCAAACCCTATAAAAAAGGATACAAATATCCCTTCTATATCTTATGGCCCTAAAATCCCCTAATTCTACCAAAGTAGAAGTGCCAAGCTTATTAAAATAGACGCTTAATCCCTTGTAAGCTTACCTTTTTCTATCAGTTCTCCCAGACCATTAGTTCACCTATTGAAACCTCCCTTGTAGACAAAAATATTCTAGAAATCATTAAAGCAAAGGAGGTCAAAGTTGAGACCCAAGCTAAAGAATCATTGTCTGGAACCATTAAAGGAGGAAGAAAACCTCATACAAGGCCAAAAAATAAATTAATGTTTAAAATTAAACTAAAAATCAACCCAGATTTTTCCAAGGAGGTAATTTATGTATATAATGTGTCATTGAAGGACCTTATCATCAATATAAAGACAATTGTAGGCTCTAAAAAGAGTAGAGATAAAGGATCTAATTGAAAAGGTCCTATGGACATAAGGAAAAGAAAGAAACAGAGGATGGAGAAGATGGATGTTCTTCTAAAAGCAACCAACAACCTCAGGTAGGAGGCTTGGGGTCATTTTGAAAAATTTTGTTATGAATTTTGGGAAAAAAAAAATTGGATTTATCATTGACTATGTGTGTGACGTTGTTTTACACACAACAAGGCAGGGAGTAGCTCACATCTCCACTAATAGAAAGTTTGAAAGAATCAGACCTAACATTTCCACTGTGAGGTATTTTCAGGAACTTGAGCTCACATGTCCATTGTTAGCAATTTTGAGAAGGAGCTGACACCTCCATTGTCAAGGGATTTTGAGAAAAATAAATGTTTACATTACCCATATCAGCGAATTATGAAAAACATATAGAAATTAAATGCTGACAGCGAGTCTATTATCGAAATCTTCAACTTAGAAAAACTAAAGAAGCTAACAAAAATAGTATTAGCAATTTCAACAGAATGCATGAGGGAAAAGGAACTCTGACATAAATGAAATTTTCGGTGAAATATTGAACATGTTTGTAGAGGGACATTTTTGTTAGCGAGGATTTAGTTCTATTAGTTATGGACATGTTTCTATTTACGAGGAAGATATTTTGAATATACATTTTCTTAGCCTATATGTTAGTTGCATATTTTCAAGCAGATAGTTTTATTTTAGAAAAAACATAATGTAATTAAGGATATTTTCCACATGCATGAACTTAGTATATTTTTATATTTTGAATTATTGTAATTAATTTTGAAACTATAATCATGTGATCAATTGATGTAATGCCTATAAAAGCAATTTCTGAAGAATGGAAAAGAGTTGGATTTTATTTGTGAAATATTAGCATTCTGGTGTATTTGAGCAGATATTAAATATATTGAAGTTTTTATGAGCATTTGCAAAGAATTCATGTGGAGTAGTTCCTTTTCTATTATTTCTATGTTTATAAAATCTTCTTCATGTATGGAAATTTTATTCTTTGAGGTTGGGATTTATTTATGCTCCTTTCTCGTATTTATCAGTCATTAGAACTTGTTGCTTCTACCAGTGATAATTATGTTTTCTTTTCAGTTTTCTTAAAATCTCTCAAATTTTCAAAGGGGTTATTACTACCTTTATTTTTGTGTCATGCTCATTAGATCTATAGAATCATTTGAAAAAACTGGACTCCATGGCCAATGGTGTGTTTTATATATAGCCCAACCAAATTTCATCATTTTTCACACAAATCTTGCCATAGAGCTTTCGCTAAACCTACTACTACACTGACGTAGGTTAGTTGTGTTTTAAGGAGAAATCTCTGTCGAGTTTGAAGGGCATCTTTCAGTCTAAAATAGATTCGAGGTTAACTTAGAGTTTTTCCCTAACAGTCGGGGTTTCACTGAGAGATAACATGGTCGATGAAACTTCAAATCAAGATCATTCACATCCTTGAACACGTTTTCATCATCCCTATACAATTCCCTAAGCATGACTCTCTCAAAACCCTAAATTTGCTACCTTAACTACTTAATTTTAGTATTTTTTAGTCCCAATCCACCCTCGCTCTTTAGGGACTAGAGTTCACCAACATGTTGACCCTCCCTGGTCCTACATTGATCACAGGCATGTTTCCCCTTGCTGAGGGTGTACTGATTTTAGAAATTTAGGAAAAATAAAAGGAATCTTGAAGCTTCCTCTTCCAAAAGCTTTCAGGAGTTGTTCTAACCATTTACCTTGGATAAAAGTCTAGAATCCTATCCTATCCTACCTAGGATATTTCACCCCTTATCCCTTGAGCTCATCCTCCCATCAAGAGTCTATCTCAAGCCTAGATTGGTAAATGGAGAAGGATTTTTGACTTACCATCCTCTCCTATATATTTACTGTCATCCACAAGCTAGGGGTTGGATTTTGGAGATATATTCTGCTATTGTGAGATTCATTATTTCATGCATTAGGGTGACATAGATCTACACTTTGTGGCAAGGAAAGACAAGTCAACCTGGAGGAGCTCTTCTACAAGATCAAATCCTATATTTGGTTGTAACTCTCCATTTATATTAATCCAAAGATTTCATTGTTTTCCTATATGTGCTGTTATGATTTCATATATTTCGATGCCATGTTGATCCATTGAATAAAGTGATTAGATGATGCTATATAAATGTCGTAGATCGTTGGTTTGTGTTGTTTAATTGTGCAGGTTCTAAATATAGTGACCAGAGCTAGGATTGGAGCATACAAGCCAAGAGAGAAATGAAGCTTACGATGAATTCCACATAGGCTCCACCCCAATGCCCATTTACTTTAAGGAAAAAATTAGCTTCTTTTCCTTTTGTTGTTCTAGACCAGACCATCAAGTCTAGAGAATATACTTATGTCCGCAATAGTAGATTTTGTATAAAACACACCAAACTTGGGAAAACAATAGGTATTTTAAATACAAGAAAATCGAAGACAATGGCACGGGAGAAGAGGAAATAGGGTGGCCCAAAATTACCAGAAAAAAGAGTCCATACACTAAATGCATAACAAACCACCTCTATATAGAAACCCCCTTAAAGAACCAATCCATGTGAACGACGTGAAGAATTAAATTGAAATACCAAAATTGTAACAAACTTAACTCAAAACCAGAACAATAATAGGAAAGGAAGAGTAAGGCTGAAACCTACTGCCACTATCCCTCTTCACCAAAGTTGGCAAGATCTCCGATGCAAAATACAGAATGGCACCACCAATCGTAAATAACCTTAGCCCCAATACCACCCGCAAAACTTATTGCTGTAGAAGCTCAACATAACCCGGTTCTGGCAAAGGGCCAACATCCACCTTCTCATTCGAATCATTATTCCTTCGGGACTTGGGGGACGAAATGAATTGAATGCATTTGCAAGTCCCTAATGCTCCAAAACTACAGGCGAGTGACCTAGACTTTGAAAAAAAGCCAAAGGTCACACCATTCATAGCTAAAGTTTCCTCCTAACGTTGGAACGGTTCTGAAAAACTATCGAGGCAATAGTCCCACTAGTGGCGGGGAGGGTTGTCAGATCCAACACAAATTCCATACACAAATTGCTTGATGCACACCAGGAATGGACATATGAACATTGCACATTGCATTATTACTTTCATACGAAACGACTGGAACGTATTCCATTGTATTTGCACTGGTTCGTACAACTCGTCCTCCATTGGATTTGGACAGTTTCGTACATTTCTTGCGCAACCTCCACTGTACTTGATTTTCATGTTTTTTTTTTCCCACTATCTTTCCTTCTGACTTTGGATAAAAAAACAACCCACTATACTTGCTTTTCATGTCCTTTTTTTTTTAAATTTTCCACTATCTTTCCTTTTGACTTTCCATTAAAAAAAAAACTGAAGATTCGGTTGTTAGTGGGGACAATCGTATTTGTCTGTTCTTTTTATTTGCCTTCATGCTTTACTGTCTGCTTATTTCTGATGCAGCACGAATAAGTTGAATAAAGCCTTATGATAAGAAACGGTCCTTTTCTTAGATTTAAAATTTGTCACGTAACTAGTGCAATCCGTAAGAAACGACATTTCTACATAAATTCTTTGTTCTCTACGAGAAAGATTTGTTTTCCGTTAAGAGGAACGACAATTTTTCTTTAGACTTTTAAGTATTCGGGATGACTTTTTAGTATTTTTTTGGACATTAAATTTGAAATTGTAATCTCACCGAATCAATATTACAGTCGGGTTAATTTCAATTTGCAATCCCAAAATTGTCGAGCGTTTTAACATACTTCAAATCTATAACATTTCATTTAACAATAATGTTTCGAATATTTGGAATGCGCGGTCTACCGACAAATGATACAGGAGCTTTTGCGATCTGCGATCTACCAACGAATGATACAGGGTTTTTGAAAAATTTCCATCTGCAGATTCCAATGATAGAGGGCTTTCTCAATTTCAAACCGCAGGTTATAAAATTTGGAAAACTTCTCAGTCATTTCCAAAGATTTAATAATAAAATTGTAACTCTGCTAAGTAATTCTAAAAAATGTCTTACCTATTTAAAAATTCAATGAACCATATTAATTTTAATAAAAGTGAATAATAATGGTCATCATTGCCATAATTTTCGTTTAGATATGAAGTTCAATTCTTATGTTATTTAAAAACCATTTCATTTAAATATGGTATAAAAATAAATAATATTTTTTTTCAAAAATATATAAAGATATAAATTGTTTTTTGCAACTCTTTTTATACTATAAATTTATAATTTATTATACTTGATAGATAACAGAATATGAATTTATAATAATTTATTGTAGCATTTATTTAATTTGAAATTTATACAAATTAATTATATACCATTAAAATTTATACAAATTAATTAATTATATAATTTATAATTATACATTAAAATTGTATTTTTAAGTATTTATTAAATTGAGAACAACGTGTAATTTATTTGTATTTAATGTGGAGTTAACACTTTTTTTTTAAAAATAGAAATAAAATATTTATCTAAATAAAAAACAATGTTGACTATAATATACAGTGGGCCTAATGGTTAAGAGCATTATTTCCTTCTAAGAAGTCACATGTTCAAAATCACAGAGAGGTAGTCTATGTATGCTTTAGTAGACTTAGTAGTGAAATTGATGTGCTCAGATGAGTCCAGTATAAGATTTAAACATTTTACTCACACATTTGTTTTACTTCTAAATACTTTACAACATATGCATTTTTCTTTATTATAGCTGACATTATTTTTCTATTAGAATATTACTTTTATTTTTATTTTTATTTTAAAGGGGGGCGACATCGCCTCATATTGGGTTGTAGAATGAGCATCTCAGCTCAATAACCTAATGTGAAGGATGTGTCGGTCTGTTGTTGACATTGCATCAATGTATGAAGAAGATGCGGTAATGTGGATAAAATATTTCACTTTCAATCTCCACAAAAATAAAATATTTAAGTGTTCATGTATTTATGTGTCCATGTGAAGTAACATCAATTTATATCAACTTTATGAAAAACTATAGTAATTAAGAGTATTTTTTTTTTCACTTTAAATGTGAGGAAGATGTTTAACTCTTATAATTTAAAAAAATATTTCAATACAAGGCTTAAATACACTAACTGTAATCAAATATTCCAATGTCCAAAGAGAAGAAGCATTGAAAGTAAAGAAAAAATTACTTCCAATAAGAATAATATAAATTAATTTGTGGCATTTTTTAATAGCATAATAGTGCACCCATTCACCATCAACCTAAGGTGTAAAGGGATGATGATGATGATGATGATGATGAATGACCACTCAGACCAATGCAACCTATCACACCTCAAGAAAAAAAGAATCTAAGTGCCAGTATTCAAAATATTTTTTTTACGATCAAAGAGAAGGGAAAGCAGTGGTCTAGAATCGCTATAGATGGTATGGATTAATAAGTCAGGAAGATTGGAACTGTGGCAGATGATAGGGAATTGAGAGAGGATGTGAGTAAGAGTTGGGTAGTCTAAAAGGAAGTGTTTCCCATCTTCCACCTTCTTAGTATCGCAAATATGACATAGTCTATTGTTCCAAGGAGCTTTGTGGATTGACCACCACCCGTTCTCACTTCAAAGCTGATGAGAATTAGCTCTTATCCAGCGATGTAATTTTTTTCTTAATGTTGGTCAACATAAAGAGATCATTTTTTTAATCAAGGGTGAGGTTGATCACCTCCTTATAGTATGTTAGCTTCCTTTTACCATCCAACTCCTTCTCCTCCCAGATATTGTCCTTATCTTGGAGGTAATAGTATATTTGATTCTATATTTTCTTTCCACACTGATATCCTCCTCAATTCCCCAATTGTTGAGCCAAGACTAAACATCCTTATGCCACCCATGCTTGAGGCAAAGGTGGGAGGTTTTACTAAAGTTAGAAGCAATTTTTGGGAGCCTTTTAGATTCCATGTTCTAAAGATTCTTTTTATACATCAAATATCTAAACATAGTCATACTTTCAATGGGGGACATACTAGTTTCGATCAAGAAGAAAGGATATGGAGTAGATCCCTTGATCATTAGGTTGTAGGTCATAAATATAATATTTCAATATGCCATGTTAATTAATTTTTGTGTGTTTTTTAAAACATATTAATTACCAATAACATTTCATTATGGATAATATGGTCTATAAATAAATTATTGTAGGATAGGGAGTAGTTCCCTTGATCATTAGGTTGTAGGTCATAAATAGACTATTTCCATATGCCATGTTAAGTAATATTTGTGTGTATTTAAAAAAATATTAATTACTGACAATAATATTTCATTCTAGATAGTATGGTCTATAAATAAATAATTGTAATGCACGTGCTAAGCAAAATATTCTAGTGTCAACTTTCATTTTAACCTCATTTTAGGCATATTTTTGGGGCAGTTTTGTTATGAATTCAACAATTCTATGTTTAAGGTATTTAGTGTACACAATCTACTTTCCCAAAGATATTTTCAAGGGGATGAATCCATTCAGGCATTAAAAATTGTAATTTAAAAATTGAAAAAATACACATGGTATGTGTGTCCAAATACATCTTAGGAACATGGTATCAAATTTCTAAAAGTACAAACATTTTCCAAGTTTTAGACACTATAAAATATTTACACCTCAAAAAATTTTATCCCTTTAAAGAGGCACTTAATCAATAGTCAAAATAAATCTAGACTCATCATAGTAAAAATACATTATAAATACAATTATAATTATAATTACATTTATATTTATATTTATAAATAATAACTAATAACTTAATCAGTTCGACTCTATAAAATATTTATTTATTTTTCATCTAATCCTCTAAACAACAAATATATATTTGTTTAAATTTGGTGGTTAATTAGGTTAGTATGATGTGTTTGTTCGTATGATGAACCACACTAGCTGGTTCGAAAAAGGTCGAAAAAATATGTTTACATGTGATTATCACCAAAATATTTTATATAAGTTAAATTTATTTAATGTTAGTAGTTGATTAGGTGAGTATAATGCCTTTGTTCATATTCATATAAGTTTATTAGGCTATAACGGTTTATACATGACGTTTTATCTTTTTAATACAAACTAGGAATATCAAGTTAGTGGTTGATTACATATGATGTTTTTATAATGTTTCATATAAATAAATTAATATTAAAAAAATTTATTGAGAAAAAACAAATTATATAAATTAATATATAAAATATGGTAGTAATATAAAATTTATATAATTTTGTAAGAATATTAATATTATTTTTTTTAATGAAAATATAAAAAAACTCATGGGCTAAGTGGGTAGCAAGCTAAGTGGACTTGATTGTGGGGAAAACTCCACACTTAAGCGCGCCTGAGCCAGAGGCGATCTGCGATGGGTGACCTTTGGGGAAGACATCGTTACAGAGTGCAAGCCCCGGAAGTGATGATTGACACTATGTGATTCATTTCGTTAGTTTCAATCCAACTTCTTCACCCGTCTGACCATCACCCAATGCATTGGGTGCTAAGTAAATTATTGAAAAATCATAAAAAATTAGTTAATTACTACTACCTATCATGAAAATGATCATACCTGAATGACTTATGTAACACAATTAAATTCCATAAAAAATAAAAATAAAATAAAACAAAAAATATGTAATATAGATGTTTTAAAGAGAGCTACTTATAAATTCAACTAACCAGAAATAATTATCGTAAACCTGATTGGTAAGAATTAAATCTAAATAAAAGAGATAATAACATTTGTTTGCATCATTTTAAATTGTAAAAACATTATAAGGACATTCACATTTATTAAACCCAAAACATAAATATTAATAAAACTGTTTATAATTATAATGATATTAGAATGTGTTTTATAGAGTAGTATGTCATTTAATTATAAATGCTTAATCATACAAGTAAGGTGGTACATATTTATTCCTCCAATAAAGGAAAATTAAAGAGCTGGCAACTCCACTTGGGACAAATCCCTCGTATTATCTTTCTCCCTTCCACATCCTTTTATTATTATTGTTTCTAATTTATTCTACGTTGATTACGATATCCTTTGTGTTTGTTTTACATTATATCCATAGCTTGTGACTCAATTCGAGTCTTTCTCTTCCAAAAATTATGAGTCTTTCTCTTCCAAAAATTTCAGTTTCAGTACACAATGGCTCCATGTTAGTGCATTACAAAGTGACTTGAGGACACCATCACTCCATGCTCCCATCCATAGAGTAATTGTCCTAAATAACTTGAGCTCTTTTAGGTAGAAATGGCATGCTAAACTTGGGTTTTTGGTGTGATATGAGTTGCATTTATGTTTGAAGCTTAGATATGTACTTTTTTTTATTGTAGGAGGATTAGATATACTTTACATTTGGTTGAAAATTCTCTTATTTTAATATATTTTATTGAATTTTTCATTTTTATTCAATTTATGCTAGGTTGTTTCATTGGTTGATTCCTTGTATGGTTATTGATGTTCTAATAGTTTTTCTAACATTGTGATGATCGGGTGCATAAGTAGTAGTTGTTTCCATTTTGGGTTAAAAAGTCAAAAAATTCAAATATTATTGTCTACTAAATCTGGTTTGTTTGTTAGGGTTTGTGTATGTTTTCCTTTCTAGAACATTGTAGTGTTGGTTTTGTTGTTACATGAATTGTAATATATATATGCATGGTTTTAAAAGATAATTTCAAAGGGAGTATTTGTGAGAGAATTATTATGAAAGGGGAATGTAAGAGTTCTTTGAACTTAAGCTAGGGAGTATGACAATTGAGAAACATGGAAGAAAATTTACCAAATTACTAAAGTATTTTGGTTCTATGAAGGATGAAAATATAAAAATATGGATTTGTAAATGGCTTTCCATCATTCTATGGTGACGAAATTAAATTTTATGAGCCTAAGAAACTGGGTGAAATTGTGAGAAAGGTAGAATACCCTAATGAGTAGGGTAAAAGTAAATATGCCTTCTAGAAACCTTTGGGTGAGAAGAAGAGGGCCAAGGTGGAGAAATGGAGGGAATAATACTAGTACAAATCCATCTTCAAAAAGGATATAGAATGCATTGACAGGGACCAAATGTATTTGAGTGCAAACCTATTTAAGAGTGCGAAATTTGAAAAAAAAAGTACATCCCTCTCATCCATTAATAGATCTCAATGAATTTGTAGTTTGTCTCTCTGTCTCTCTCTCATTATGTATATTGTATTTTTGAATGATATATAGAGTACTTGAATTATCTTTGTGAGTCCAAAAAATATTTCTTGGATTTTCGAGAAATTTGACAAGAGAAATGTACCTAAAAGAGGACCAAAATGTAAAACAATGAGACTACTTCAAACATTTTAACCATAAAAAATATTTTTTTCAATTTATTTATATGATATATACATAATTTCCTTGAAAAAATATAATATATATATTTATATATATAGCTAACATTAAAATATTTTGCATAACATGTTCATTGAGACATTTTATTTATGTACTACATTATCCACATAAGAATGATTTTTTTGTCATTAATATATTTTTAAGTATACACCAATATTACTTAATATTACATATTAAAATATTTTATTAATTACCCACATTGAGTTTTTTTTATTATGAATGTCTTTAAATGTAACATTTTAATTTTACATTAAGAATTATTTGAATTACTATTATGCAGGAAAATCCTCTCTATGGACAAAGACAATCCCTCATCACCTACTTCGATCTGATGATGTTCCTCGCTTGAACCTTTTGATCCTTCATGCTTTATAGTCAGATCCTCGCCATCGTTGGCACTTGGTTACATGCACAAGGGATCAAACAATAGAAAAAATGAAAGCATAACATATATCTTGCATATACAATCTACCTAGTTGATCAAGGAGAACTAATAATCTAATCATACATTAAAGATGAGAATGGAAAGCACGAATCCATTCTATTATATTAAAATAGAGAGAGGGGTTACAACCTGCACCTTGATGTCACAACTATCCTTCGATGGGTTCGGATCGAAGCACATCTCCAAAGCACTCGTTTCAACTTCATATGGAGGGAAAAAGGTCTCAACTCTTTCTCAATAAATATAGCAACAAATATCTCTCTTTTGTTCTTCTATCTCTATTCTAACCAGCAGAGCTATGGGAGGATGTTCATTTTAGAGCAAGGGAAGAGGGAACATGAATCCACTTAAGGTGGGGAAATGGGTTATCCCTTTGGGTGGTTCCACTTTTGTTGGAACAAGAAGCCCAAAGGGAGAATCTCGGCTCTATCCTCATGAACAAACAACCAAGTATCTGCCACGAAGCTTCTAGATATCGAAGCTTCTAGATCTCAAAGCTTCGCTTCCATTTTTTTAAAAAATTCTAAAAGAGGATCAATGCAGGTATGATCATCATACTAGTGCCGCGACACTGCCATAAACCAAAAATAAGCCATGAGTGCGAGCAAGACACACATAGGATGTTCCGCTCCAGATAACCATGTTTTTGAGCTGCTTTAGGAATGGTCAATAGAGAGTTTACTCGTTATGCTCTAAGGGATATGATGACACCTTTTCATGATGGAAAATAAAAAAAGGGGTCATTGTTAGGTGTCTCCAGGATCAGGAATGGGGAGTACAGGAGCAGTCATAAATTTTTGAGTAACATATGCCCCCTTAAGCATGAAGGTTGAATGAGAGTGAGGGGTGAAATTCTTTGCGAGTATGTGCCAGGACAAAAACACCATCATCAGAAAACCTGCGCAAATAAGGAAATATATACATAACTGAATCTATGATATATTCACATGACATTAGGTATGGATGCAACCATCCATAAAAGAGATCATGAAACATGATCTGAGCTATGGTCGAATCCATCCAAGTAATCAAGATCACAAATATAGACTCAAGGTATGGTCGCAGCCATCCAAATGAAAGAGTTGTGTGTACAGTCCTGAATAATATATATCGCCTTGCAGCCTAAGCTTTATCAGACAAAACCTAAGGTCTTGTGCTCTGTCATGACCCAATCAAGTACAAATTCAGGCATGTGAATAAATGAGTCGAGGTTCAACATGCAAGAAAATCACTTAATTACCAGTCAATTATGTAAACTTTTAACAGGCGTGAGAGAAACCATCAGCAATGAAAATGGCCCTCAAGGTACCAGAAGTACAATCCATGAGATGCGAATAAGGAGTTGACGTCAAATACCCATGAAATCATCTAATCGAAGGCCAATTATGTCTATCATCGGATGTGAACAACCTGCCATTAGGGCATGCAGTCTCTAAGGTACGGAAAAAGGGATCTCTAGACCAACTTCCCAGATAATGTGATGAATTTGACAGGAAGCGATGCATTGACGAAGGGCCATAATGCATCCCACATCATCGACATGAGATTAAGGCAATAAGGTAATAATGAAAGTGATTATAGAATCAGACAATGAATAAGACAACGAAGTAACTTCTCTTGAACATATCAGCGACACGACTCCGGAATTTGGCAATATTTGACTCAAATGGAAACAGAGGTCATGTTGATGAAAATGGTAATGTCATGAGAGGAAAAATATATTACCCAAACCCATGGAGGCAAAGTGACAAATGTAGGATATCCCCAACCCGACATGAAACAGAGGATGTGTCATGTTCAAGAGCGACATACTGCCAACACAATTGATTAATAATTTAAATTTTCCCCCACCATTTTTTGTGAGTACTCGAGTTATTTTTGTATACAAGCTTGAAGAGGATAGCATATTCTTGTCATATAAGCTTATTCTTTGGACAAATCCATCCTATTACAATTTACGAGCCCTAGGAAGGTGGAACTTGGTGTCGTCATGATGACGGATCCAATGTCGTTAAATTTTAACGAGTCCGAGCAAGGTAGAACTCATCATATTTTCATGTTTAAAGAGTTTGAAAAGAGGAAAAAATAAAACTCCAGATGGACCTTTTCATAAATATTCCCTCATACCCGAAAAGGTAGAAAACAAAGTCTGGGAGAACCTCTTAGTAACGATTGACTAAGGTGTTCCTTTTTCATAAATAATCTATCCCAGTCTGAAAAAGTGGTAAACGTATACTGTGTAAATGTGTTTCATGGACTTTAACGAGTTCAAAGCGACAAGAACTCAGCAATATTTTCATTTTTCAAGAGTTAGAAAAGAACTGAAAGTTGACTCCTCCTAGAGGAATGAGCAGTGGAAAGGATAGCAACTGGTTTAGGTTATGGTGGAACTACTCAGAATAAGTAATGGCCAAGAGGCTGACGAACAAGACCACTCATTGTAGCGGTTCCTCAGGAATGGGTAAAACAACCAAGTGAAGGTGAATGATTGACCAGGATGATGGTGAAGATGGAATGAGAAAAATAAGGCTCATATAGCAAAATAAGCTGATAAAAAGGCAATCACGAGAGGTAAAATGAGAATGGTTTCATTTTTTACACAAGCTCGAGAGCATTGAAAACTATGCTCGGAATCAGTTTTATTTTTACGCAAACTTGAAACAAAGATAAGCTATGCTTAACAGTGGTTTCATTTTTACACAAGTTTGAAACGAAGACAAAATATGCTTGAGATAAATTTTCATGCCCCCAATATGGTGACTCAATTCGAGATACATGCCCCCAAGCTTCATTTCAGCTAGTTGATTAGACTAATAGGTGAATGGAATGATGGTTCAGTTACGTAATCAAGTGAAAGACTCGACTGGGATTTTACGAGATGTAATAACAAACTTGAATCGAAAAGGGAACCTATTTCAGTTTTTAACGACATTGACATAATAAAAGAGATATACTCATAGGACCTAATTCATTTTTTAATGAGGTTGACGTAGTAAAATAATTATCCTCATCACACCTTTTTTTATCTTTTAAAGAGCTTGACACAAGAAAATAACTCTGCTCTGAAGAACTTGTTTCATTTTTTAAGGAGCTTGCCACAACAAAATTAACTATGCTCTGAAGACCTTATCAAGACATATGAAAAGTCATGGCTTCCAAGAGGTTCTCGTCTAATAGGTGAACAAAATTTTGGAAATCAATATCTAACGCCTCAAGTACGTGGTACACAATGACACGATCACTGGATGAGTGCATTGAAAAAATGCCCACGTAATTAACCTGTGGCAGGGAAGACGCCACAGGCATGAAAGAACTAGGAAAAGACAATGGTAAACTAGATGTCACATTAGGACCAATGAATTAATGTTGATCAATGGTCATGATCTGACCTTCATGTGGAAAAAAAATCACATGAAATAGGGAAGAAACAAACGCTCCTATGAGATAAGGGTAGTTATGCCTCAGGAGTAAGTTAAAATACAAGGGTCCTTGCACAACCATCGTGTCTATATAGAAGATATTTCCTCCAAATTAATAGGTAACTTTAGAAGGATCCCTAAAGGTTG
Source organism: Pinus albicaulis (assembly GCA_034641835.2). NCBI lineage: Eukaryota > Viridiplantae > Streptophyta > Pinopsida > Pinales > Pinaceae > Pinus > Pinus albicaulis. Next base: position 22,557 of record JAXQQM020066038.1, on the reverse strand, counting down.
ACTGGTTCCTCTGTTAAAAGCCAACATATTTTTAGTAATAGGCACAAGTTGCGGAGAGCTGAAATCTTGCCATGTAGTTGAGGACATAATACTAACCAAGGTGCCTTCATCTATAGTCACGCCTAGTACGATCATATTGCAGGCATGTATACTGATCTCAGAGGGCACATAATAAGCAAGGAGGTATCCCGTGAATTGGCTCTAATCAAAGGAAGCGGCCAAACTACATGGAGGGGGTGTTATAGGAATAAGAGGATTATCCCCTGTGTTACGGAAGCTGAAAGAACATCATTTTTGCTGAGGGTGTACTGATTCTAAAAATTTAGGAAAAATAAAAAGAATCTTGAAGCTTCCTCTTCCAAAAGCTTTCAGGAGTTGTTCTAAGCATTTACCTTGGACAGAAGCCTAGAATCCTATCCTAGACTACCTAGGATATTTCACCCCTTATTCCTTGAGTTCATCCTCCCATCAACAGTTGATCTCAAGCCTAGATTTGTAAATGAATAAGAATTCTTGACTTACCATCCTCTCCTATATATTTACTGTCATCCACAAGCTAGCTGTTGGATTTTGGAGATATATTCTACCCTTATGTTGCTCTTGTGAGATTCATTATTCCATGCATTAGGGTGACATAGATATACACTTTGTGGCAAGGAAGGACAAGTCAACTTGGAGGAGCTCTTCTACAAGATCAACTGCTATATTTTGTTGTAACTCTCCATTTATATTAATCCAAAGAGTTCATTGTTTTCCTATATGTGATGTTATGATTTCATGTATTTCGATACTATGTTGATCCATTGAATAAAGTTATTAGATGATACTACATAGATGTCGTAGATCATTGGTTTGTGTTATTTAATTGCGTAGGTTCTAATTATAGTGATCAGAGCTAGAATTGGACAATACAAGCTAAGAGAGGAATGAGACTTACAATGGATTCCAATAGGCTCCACCCCATTGTCCATAAAAAAATTAGCTTCTTTTCTTTTTGTTGTTCTAGACTAGGCCATTAAGTCTAGAGAATATACTTATGTCCTCAATTATAGCTTTTGTATAACACACACCAAACTTTGGAAAACCATAAGTATTTTAAATATACGAAAACCGAAGACAATCGCACGGGAGGATAGGAAATAGGGTGACCCAAAATTACCACAAAAAAAGTTCCATACACTAATGCATAAAAAACCACCTCTATATAGAAACCCCCTTGTGCCAGAGGACAGAAAGAACCAATCCATGTGAACCACGTGAAGAATTAAATTAAAATCTCAAAAATTTTAATAATCTTAAACAATAACAAGAATGGAAGGATAAGGCTAAAACCTACTACCACTATCCCTCTTCAACGAAGCTGGCACAATCTCCGATGCAGAATACAGTGTGGCACCACCAATCGTAAATAACCTTAGTCTCAATACCACCCTCAACGCTTCTGGGTGTAGAAGCTCAAAATAACCGGGTTTTGGCAAAGGGCCAACATCCATCTTCTCGTTCGAGTCATTAATCCTTCGGGATTTGGGAGACGAAATGAATTGCATGCATATGCAAGTCCCTAATGCTCAATAATGGTCAGTCACCTACAGGTGAGTGACCAAGACTTGATAAAAAGCCAAAGGTCACACCAATCACCAGCTAAGTTTCCTCCTAACGTAATCAGATCCAACATAAATTCCATACATCAAATGCTTGATGCACAGGACGAATGGACATATGAACATTGCACATCATAAGTGAAATGGACACACGAACATTGCGCATTGCATTATTACCTTTTTATATGAAACCAATTGAACGTATTCCATTGTATTTGCACTGGTTCGTACAATTCGTCCTCCATTGGATTTGGACAGTTTAGTACATTTCTTGCGCACTGTTAAATTCCCACTGTAATCCCACTACTTGCTTTTCATATTTTATCTTTTTAATTTTCCACTATCTTTCCTTTTGACTTTCCATTAAAAAAACATAACTGAAGATTCTATTATTAGTGGCCACAATCGTATTTGTATTTTTTTTATTTGCCTTCATGCTTTTCCATCTGCCTATTTCTGATGGTGCATGAATAAGTTGAATAAGGTCTTCTGATAGGAAAGCAGAGATTGTTCTTATGTTTTGAAAATTATTGAAATTTAGTTAAGATTTTAAGAAAATTTAGCAGGGATTTTTGTAACTCCAGATTATAGCTATCAAACTTCAATATTTTGGGTGTTTCAGATGTTTTCCATGGTGCTAAATCCATTTTTACTATAAAAACATGATTCAGACACTCTTATTGCAAGATTTCTTTAAAAAATATTACCCAGATTCCAGCTGATTTTGGCCATCAAGACAATTCCTCTGACTAAATCGACAACACTAATAAAAAATGGTTCTTTTCTTAGATTTAAAAATTGACATTTTTGCATAAATTCTTTGTTCTGTACAACAAAGAATTTGTTTTCCTTTAAGAGGAACGATATTTTTTCTTTTAATTTTTAAGTATTCGGGATGACTGCTTAGCATTCTTCGGACATTAAATTTGAAATCGTAATCCCACCGAATCAAAATTACAGTCCGGTTAATTTTAATTTCCAATCCGAAAATTTTTGAGTATTTCAACATACTTCAAATATATGACATTTCATTTAAATAATGAAGTTTCGAATATTTGGAATGCAAGATCTACAGACAGATGATACAGGAGCTTTTGGGATCTGCGATCTACCAACAAATGATACAGGGCTTTTGAAAATCTTCGATCTGCAGATTCCAACGAAAAAAGGCTTTGTCAATTTCAAACCGCAGGTTATAAAATTTGGAAAACTTCTCAGCCATTTCCAAAGATTTAATAATAAAATTGTAACTCTGCTAAGTTACCAAATTGTAATGAAAGAAGCTAAGCCATTTTAGTAATTTCATAAATAATCTCACATTGAGGGACATTTTTTTGCAAGTTATTTGACTTGTTTTTACCCGGTCTTATTTTTATTTATTAGATAGAAAGATGTGAGATCAATTTTAAAATTCAATATTCAAGCAGAATTCAAAACAGAAGACTTTGCCACTTTAGTAATAGAGTGATGAAAATGAAAAGTATTTTCTTTCCATTTTTATATATATTATATTCAATTTAATTTTTAAAATATATGTTATATTAATAAATTTTTTTTTATCTTTTAAGTTTTTTTAATATTAAAATAAAATATTAAATAATTCTAAATAATTTTTTAGTTTTAATATTTTAATGATGATCATTATGGTTATTGTTGGCTAAGACAAATGAGGGTCAAAGAGAAGGAAAATAAGTGCTCCAAGATCACTATAAGTAGGTTGGCTTGATAGATCAAGAATATTGGAAGTGTAAGAGATGGTAGGAAATTGAGAGTGAATGTATATAAAAGTCTCACAATTCAAAAGAAAGTGCTTTTCATCTTTCAATATTTTAATTTTAATACAAATGAATAATAGTGGTCATCGTTGCCATAATTTTTGTTTAGATATAAACTTCATTTCTTATATTATTTAAAAACCTTTTCATTTAAATTTTGTATAAAAATATATAATTTCTTTTTTTCATATAAAATATTTTTTCAATTTTCTTTTATACTCTAATTTAATAATTAATTATACTTAATAGATAAGAGAATATGAATTTATAATAATTTTATGCAGCATTTATCTAATTTAAAATTTATAAAAATTAATTATACATGTTTAAAATTTATACAAATTAATTATATATTAAGATTATATTTTTTAGAATATTTATTAAATCAAATATAAAAATAAATTTATTGTGCTTACAATGTGTAATTTAATTTGTATTGTGTGTGGAGTTGATATTTGTTCTTTTTAAAATAAAAATAAATATTTCTTTAAATAAAAAACAATGTTGACATATATATATATATATATATGAATAATTAGTTTTATTTTAAAAAATTAATAACCCCACACTCATGGCCCCTATTGTCTTTCTCTTAGTTTTTGATAGTACATGAGTTTACAGGGATCAAATTTCTTTTGTAAATTTCTTTAGAGTGTAAATACAATGTGTTATTTTTCATCGTTTAAATTGTACTTGTGAATGATAAATAGAGTATATATATATGACTAAATAAAAATTTTAACCGTAAAACTTATTTTTTCATGATATATACATAATTTTTTCAAAATAATATGTATTTGACATTAAAATATTTTACATAACATGTTCATAGAGACATTTTATCAAGCAAATTAAAATACTTTCTTATTATTAATATATTTTCAACTATCTATGAAGATTAATTAGTATTAAAATATTTTATTGATAACCAAAATTGAATATTTTTTATATAGAATGTTAAAATATTTTATTTTAACAATTTTTTTCTATATATAGATATATATGAAATTGATATCCACATCTAATAGTGAACATAGATCTTCAAATAATTTATTTAAATTTCTTGTTGAAATATTCTTGAAAAGTATAATATTTAAACATCTTACTCACACATTTTTTTTTTACTTCTAAAAACTTTACATCATATTCATTTTTTATTATTATAGCGGACATTATTTTTCTATTTAGAAAATAATTTGTATTTCTTATTTTTATTTTAAAGGGGAAATACCGAGGGACAAACTTACACATCCCCTTATACTAGGTTGTAGAATGACCCTCTTGGCTAAATAACCTAATGTGAAGTATGTGTCTTACTGTAGTTGACATTAAATCAAAGTATGAAGAAGATGTGGTAATGTGGTAAAAATATTTCACTTTCAATCTCAACAAAAATATAATATTTAAGTGTCCATGTGAAGTACCATAAATTTATATCAACTTTATAAAAAAATATAGTAATTAAGAGTACAAAAATCTTCTATTTTCACTTTAAATGTGAGGAAGATGTATAAATCTTATACTTTAAAAAAAAATTCAATACAAGGCTTAAATACATTAACTATAATAAAATATTCCAAGGTCCAAAGAGAAGAAGCACCGAAAGTTTAAAAAAAATTACTTCCAATAAGAATAATATAAATTAGTTTGTGGCATTTTTTTAATACGTTAATAGTGCACCCATTGACCATCAACCTAAGGTGTCAATGGATAATAATGATGATGATGATGATGATGATGATGATTAATGTCTACTAAGAGCAATGAGACATATGAGACCTCAAGAAAAAAGAATCTAGTGTGATTATTCAAAAGCTTGTTTCTATGATCAAAGAGAAGGGAAAGAAGCACACCAATATCGCTATAGATGGGTTGGCTTAGTTAGTCAAGAAGATTGGAAGTGTGACAAATATTAGATAATTGAGAGTGGATGTGAGTAAGAGTCGGGCAGTCTAAAAGGAAGTTTTTTCCTCTTCCACCTTCTTAGTGTCGCAAATCTAACAGATTCTATCATTCGAGGGAGTCTTGGGAATAGACCACTACCTGGTCTCACTTCGAAGAGCATGAGAATTAGTTCTTATCCTAGTGATGTTCATTTTTCTTAATGTTAGTCAACATAGAGAGATAATTTTGTTTATCAAAGGTGGGGTTGATCACCTCCTTATAGTATCTTAACTTCCTTTTACCCCCAAGCTTCTTATCCTCCTACAATTTTCCCTTAAACTTGGAGGTAAAATTATCTTTGATAATTTGCTTTCTTCCCATACTGATCTCCTTCTTAATTCCCAAATGGTTGAGCCAATATTGGGTATCCTTATGCCACTCACGCTTGAGGCGAAGGTGGGGGTTTTTACTAAAGTTAGAAGAAATTTTTGGGAGCCTTTTAGATTCCATGTTGAAATATTATTTTATACACAAGATATCTAAACATAATTGTACTTTCAATGGGGGACATACAAGTTTCGATCAAGAATATAGAATAGGGAGTAGTTCCCTTGATCTTTAGGCTGTAGGTCATAAATATAATATTTCAATATGCCATGTTAAGTAATATTAGTGTGTTGAATGTAGATGTCTTATCAAAAGTCTAACATGGTCTCTCCTTTGCTTCGTAGCTGGACAATGACATGGTTGTGCATGGCTCACGCAACAATGCATTTAAGGCCTTATGCTACCACCCAGCTACCATTACTCGTCCTCGTGCTTATGACATTTATAATCGTCCTTACAGATGCCCGCTCAGTTATTTAATGGATTCCGACAATTCCATTCCTAGTGTATCTTCCTTTCGCCTCTCAGTTCAGGTGGTCGGCCTCTATGCTTAGCGTTCGGCCCTTCATCCCTTGCCCTTTCTCCCACTTAAGGCCTTTTGCCTTCTCTTTGTTAGAAATTATTCCTACAACCCTTCCTCACCTGAGCATTCCAATGCCTCAATGTCGCGATGCCATAGAATGAGGTGTCCGTGGGGTAGAGGCTGCAGCCAGCCCTCCCGCTCTCCTATTCCCCTTCACGAGGATTTCCCTGTTGAGCTCACCCTCAATGTGAATTCAACAAAGGCTCCGGACCAGCAACGAGTTTCAACCCTCTTTTCGTTGCGCCTCCTTGAAGTCCCTTACATCTCCACTGGCTCAGGGTGTCGGAAAAGAATGAGGAAATCCACCATGGTGCCTTCCTCCCTCTGACAACCGAGAAAATCGGTGGCTCTGCCCAAAAAATCTGTGGTGAATTCCTCGACCAGTGATAGTGGCAACAGTTCCGCTTTGGAAGAAAATCCAACAGCTTAAGGTGCATGCTCTACCTCCAGGCCAAAGCCGACTACCCAGTTGTAGAAGCAAGATGACGACACCTCAGAAGATTATGGCCACTTCATTGTGGAAGAGCCACATCCTGAAGACATGTAGAATGACAAGCCACAGAAGGAATATCGCCATAGTGTCTCTCTCCTTTGCTAGATACAACTCAACTCTACTGTTTTTGCTTTACTTTTTTCTACATAGTTTGTTTAAATTTTGGAGGATTATGCTTAGTGCTCATTGCCCCATTTAAGGAACACTTCTCTTGAGACCTAGTATAATTTCTGGGTTGGTTTCCCTAATAGGGGTAGTCCCAATTTTATTTTTTTGAACACTCTTCCCATCAGAATTGGCTAGTACAACATTTCCGGTCGGAATGTTTTGAAATGTACCTCTTTTGTACCATATAATAGAAATTAGACTTAGAAAAAAAAAATCCATGTTTAAAAATATATTAATTAACAACAATACTATTTCATTGTGGATAGTGTGGTCTATAAATAAATTATTGTAATGCATGTGATAATTAAAATATTTTAGTGTCAACTTTCATTTTAACTACCTTTTAGGCATATTTTTCCATCAATTTTGTCATGAATTCATAATTCTATGTTTAAGGTATCTAATGTACGCAACCTACTTTCCTAAAGATATTTTCAAGGCGTTGAATCCATTCAAGTATTCAAAATGAAATTTAAATAATGAAAACTACACATGGTGTGTGTGTACAAATCCATCTTAGCAACACGATATAAAATTTCTAAAAATACAAACATTTTCCAAGTTTTAAACACTAAAAGCAACTTACACCTCAAAATATTTGATCCCTTTAAACAAACACTTAATCAATAATAAAATTAAATATATACTCATCTTAATAAAAATGACAAACAAGCTTTAACAATAGTCAGAAAGGTGGAATGAGAGGTGGAGGGTCAACATATATACCACTTCAAAACATCTCAAGTGAGCGTGCATTGGAATAAATGAAGCTGTATGGAGTCATCAATGATAAAGTTTGATGAACACCACGTGTGAAAGGAGTGGAAATGATTGGTAAGGTCTTCTCTAGGATTTCCCTCAAACTTAGGGATGTTATAAGGAGGTTTTGTTGGCATACCTGGAAAACCAACATCATGGAGAATGGGATCATTGATTAACTGGTTAAAATCTAGGAGACCTAAACCAGCCATAAAAGGGAGCACTGGGGTAGTAGTGACCATAGCTATAGTGGTTCTGATAGTGGTATTAGTGGGGTTGGGACCAAGGTGAGCACATTAGTTTCCTGCACTTACATCGGTGCCTGACATGGTGGTGATAAGAGGCTGAGAATATGCATAATCAGAGGAAGAAATTGATGGATCAGTAGAACTAGAGTCATAAGAGGGACTCGATGGAGGACTAGGAGGATTAACTTGAACCTGACGAGGAGAAGTAATATGTCCTAACGGAAACTGAGGATGGAGACCTCATATTTTCTACAAAAAACACCTATGGGGTGTAATCATCTCAAGGCACATATGACACTTAAGGCTAAAGGATGATAGAGACAAAAGAGTAAAAAACAATAAGAAAATACTTAGTATAGTGTTGCCTAATCTAAAATAACAATTCTATGAGATAATATAATGCAAAAAAGTGCATCCTATCAGAGGAAAAATGACCTCTAGGCGAAAGGTTATCTGAATCCTCAAACAAGCCTAGAATCTACTATTTTAGATGGACTTTCAAAGAACTTTGCACTCACGGGATTCAATCCCTGCAAGGCACAACCACATAGAGAGACATAGTGTAGGGAACCGAATGCTTCCCAAAACCAGTCCTATAAATATTTTTCCTAAGATAGGCCACTAAGGTTACCTTCATCCCTCAGGGTTGGTCGAGTCTTGAGCTTCTTGGTAAACTTAGGCAACGCATGGAATTCACTACCATAGGTTAGGTAGCCCCGACAGGAACCACTCGCATGATGTCCTAGCCTAAACCCAGTTGAAATGGGTTTCTAACACACTTCATCTTTGACCGTGGGATAGAGGTCCATTGATAAAACTAGAATTTGATACTTTATTCTACCTTGTGGGAATACTAAACCTCCATTAGGACTGCTACTATATTTACATTATTCCAATTGGTTTAGGGTCTGTAACAAACCCTTTTGATTGAATCTAAGATTCTGTCAATGAAACTTGTATTTTAACTTCTTACTGCTACTTCCGTAGAAGACGAACGTCTCTTACATTTGACACGCTAAGATGCAACTTGGTGAGATCTCACCATGGCTGATGAAGCCTATAAGAAATATGTCAAGGCACAATATGAGAAAAGTGTCAAGCCTCGTTTTTTCTCGGAAGGTGATCTTGTCCTTCTATAAAACCAAGAGTTTGATAATATAGGACGAATAAACTTCCAACCCATGTGGCTAGGTCCATATATTCTGAAACATGTTCTTTCTAAAGGGAGCTATGAGTTTGTCTATTTTGATGGAGTTCCACTAGCACGGCCTAGAAATGGGTTGTACCTTAAAAATACTATGCTTGATTATTTGCGTAGTACACTATTTACATTTTGTATATAGGTATGTTGACTGTGTTTTTTGTTAGTGTGAATTCTTCTAGAAAGTGTACCAAAAAGACTTCACTTAACACACGAGTGACTAGTGGCCATAACAACATATATGGCTATTCGACACTTCAGATGTGAAATAGAAAGTTAAAAGAAAACATTAAGAACAATACATCTATGCAGAATAAAATATTAAAGATAAAAAATAAAGTAATGTAAAACCTGAAACATGGATTAAAAAATTTAGAATGAAAATTATTTTTATTACACTTGGTGAAGGAGACTTGTATGAAGGTTATAAATCCCCCTCAAATGGGATGGGTCCTTTGGCTGTCTGCTGTGCTTCAGTATCTAAATCTCTCTCTCTCTCTTTGATATATGAAACCCATAAATGTGTATTCAGCTCAGATGAGAGCTTGAGTGCTAAAAGGGAACTAGCATAATGAACTTGAGAATTTTTCCCAACACACCCCCCCACTGGGATACAATGTGTTGCAACTTTGCATCTAGTGTATTTCAACCAAGATCAACACTCATTTTGACTTTATGAGGTTGCATTGATACCAGGGCGAAGTGTTTGAGCCATAAGGCCCTTAAAAAACCAAAATAATCTACATAAGAACACAAAATGCCACCATGAAATGAAAGAGAAAATTTTTACCTCCTACCTAGAAGTGATGACACTTGAAATAAACCACCGGATTGATTGCCATCAACTACAAAAGATTGAGGGAAAAAGGTACTCAAAGCTTAACGACATAAGGTAAATGTGGAATGGTAAAAATGAATTGTCATTTTAATTACTTATGGTCATTCTTCCCATTATTTTATTTATATTTAATTTTTTGGCCTAGTTAGGATTTAGTTTTATCATGAAATAAGTATTTTTAATACTTTGTTGATGTTCTGAGTAGGTTGACAACTATTTGATGGATTTTGTCATGTTTGGAACATATCATTTTAACCAACGAGCACATTTTTATCACTCTTTTGGGCTCTATAAACTCATGAAAAAGGAACCCGATGGAGTCCTCTTTCAGCTCTTTTTTAGACTCCAAAAATATGAAAAGATTGTGGAGCACCTATCTTTTTGAACTTGTTAAAGTAAATGAAAATACATCTACTCAGTATAAGTTTAGTCCTTTTCTAGATCGAGATATAATATTTACGAGAAAGGAATACCTTAGTCAAACATGGCTAAGTGGTTCTGTTGGGTATCATTTTCTACCTTTTCGGAATCAAGGGAATATCTACAAAAGGAACTTTTGGACTTTTCTTTTTTGCCTCTTTTTCAAACTCTCTAAATAGGAAAAAGATGTCAAGTTTTCACCTTTGTTGGAATAGTAAAACACAAAACAATGATGGAATTTTCAATCATGATGAGATGAAATGACTCCTTCTTAGGGGTTTCTAAACATACTTGGAGGGATTCATCCGAAGGATGAACTTATATTTGAATCATATGTTATACTCCTCAATATTATTAAAAAATAGAGAGGCATAAACCAACCATGGTTGGGGTAATTGGGAAAACAGGGTACTCCACTTAGTAATGGCAGTGAGTAATTATTAAACATGACACTCTTCCATTTGATCTATGTGGTTGTTGGGTCTGGAATTTTTTTTTTTTTTTTTTTTTTTTGGTTCGCCACACCATTTCAAAGCCTCCATTTTCGGTTTTGGGGAAATGCTGCCAACTCCATCTAGTGTCATCGATGTATTCAAGAAAATTTATTCATTTGATATTTGCTACAATATTATTAAGCCTTCATTTCAAGTATGTCATTCCTGATCCAATTTCATGTCAGCATAATTTTGTCTCAAATAATGATACTTGTTTCAGGTTGTTAACAGGGGATACATCAAGGCGCTCATGTGACGGGTCACTTCTTGTTGACATCATCTCATTATCCAAACTTCTTGTATAATCATGATTAATGATCTCATGATTAATCAATAAATAACATACCTACAGTTTTTATCGATTTATCATGGCCTAAAAACGTGAATTCACCCTCAATAGTAATAATTTCCTCGAATATGTAATTATTGACCCATCGATTAAACTAATTGAACTTTGTAAATTGGTCATTTAATTTGTAATTTTGGTTATTTTGTTGTGAAAGTGGTTAACGCCGGGAAATATTTCGTCAAGATTTTCCAACAGGGATCCATGATCAAATGCCGATGTTTTTGTTACTAATTAGAGTTTGCAATGGGGAAAGGAGACAAGGCTAATCAGGCCAAGCCCAAAGAACCTAATATTTTGGAAGTGTATCCTGATCTCCAACATCAGTTTCAACAAGCCGTTTGGCATGATTTTTTTCACCACTGCACTGACTACCAAGATGTCGTGGCTCATGGCTTTGATCATGGTTTTGATTGAAATTGGGTGTAGATCGGTGGGATCTCCTTCACTGTCACAGAAAAGATAATATCAAAAACTACAACCTTCCCAATAGATGGAGAATGAGTTTTTAGGATCCATGTGTTTGCAGGAATTGATGTGTCCTTCTTTCTGAAGAAAGAGTTCAAGAATCGTAATTGGAGAGCTCGGGTTTAGAGGCTTTGGTTATAAGATGAATGGAACTAGAATTTTAAGATAAATGAGTCATACTTCCCCTGCGAAGGAAGGACCAACCAAGCAAACCACTATCACTTTCATGTCCTTTCATATTTAGCTGGTCAGGTTAGGATGAACACTTATTTCTATTTTTTTGAGTCTTTGGAAAATGGAAACTTCTTTCAGATTAAGAACAGACCCTACCCCCCACATTTTCTACCACAAATCCCTCATTAATTTGTAAATTTAAACTCGTTGTCCAAAGCAGGGAGAACTTGGAGCCACTTTCTATTTTTGGGAGGTTTTCAACCTCAATGTTGTAAGGCTTTAGAGGGAAGAAACAAAATTGCAAAATAGGGGAAAAAGACTCCACAAACAACCCCTATTGAGTCAACCCCTATAAAAAAGGATACAAATATCCCTTCTATATCTTATGGCCCTAAAATCCCCTAATTCTACCAAAGTAGAAGTGCCAAGCTTATTAAAATAGACGCTTAATCCCTTGTAAGCTTACCTTTTGCTATCAGTTCTCCCAGACCATTAGTTCACCTATTGAAACCTCCCTTGTAGACAAAAATATTCTAGAAATCATTAAAGCAAAGGAGGTCAAAGTTGAGACCCAAGCTGAAGAATCATTGTCTGGAACCATTAAAGGAGGAAGAAAACCTCATACAAGGCCAAAAAATAAATTAATGTTTAAAATTAAACTAAAAATCAACCCAGATTTTTCCAAGGAGGTAATTTATGTATATAATGTGTCATTGAAGGACCTTATCATCAATATAAAGACGATTGTAGGCTCTAAAAAGAGTAGAGATAAAGGATCTAATTGAAAAGGTCCTATGGACATAAGGAAAAGAAAGAAACAGAGGATGGAGAAGATGGATGTTCTTCTAAAAGCAACCAACAACCTCAGGTAGGAGGCTTGGGGTCATTTAGAAAATTTTTGTTATGAATTTTGGAAGAAAAAAAATTGGATTTATCATTGACTATGTGTGTGACGTTGTTTTACACACAACAAGGCAGGGAGTAGCTCACATCTCCACTAATAGAAAGTTTGAAAGAATCAGACCTAACATTTCCACTATGAGGTATTTTGAGGAACATGAGCTCACATGTCCATTGTTAGCAATTTTGAGAAGGAGCTGACACCTCCATTGTCAAGGGATTTTGAGTAAAATAAATGTTTACATTACCAATATCAGCAAATTATGAAAAACATATAGAAATTAAATGCTGACAGCGAGTCTATTATCGAAATCTTCAACTTAGAAAAACTAAAGAAGCTAACAAAAATAGTATTAGCAATTTCAACAGAATGCATGAGGGAAAAGGAACTCTGACATAAATGAAATTTTCGGTGAAATATTGAACATGTTTGTAGAGGGACATTTTTGTTAGCGAGGATTTAGTTCTATTAGTTATGGACATGTTTCTATTTACGAGGAAGATATTTTGAATATACATTTTCTTAGCCTATATGTTAGTTGCATATTTTCAAGCAGATAGTTTTATTTTAGAAAAAACATAATGTAATTAAGGATATTTTCCACATGCATGAACTTAGTATATTTTTATATTTTGAATTATTGTAATTAATTTTGAAACTATAATCATGTGATCAATTGATGTAATGCCTATAAAAGCAATTTCTGAAGAATGGAAAAGAGTTGGATTTTATTTGTGAAATATTAGCATTCTGGTGTATTTGAGCAGATATTAAATATATTGAAGTTTTTATGAGAATTTGCAAAGAATTCATGTGGAGTAGTTCCTTTTCTATTATTTCTATGTTTATAAAATCTTCTTCATGTATGGAAATTTTATTCTTTGAGGTTGGGATTTATTTATGCTCCTTTCTCGTATTTATTAGTCATTAGAACTTGTTGCTTCTACCAGTGATAATTATGTTTTCTTTTCAGTTTTCTTAAAATCTCTCAAATTTTCAAAGGGGTTATTACTACCTTTATTTTTGTGTCATGCTCATTAGATCTATATCATCATTTGAAAAAACTGGACTCCATGGCCAATGGTGTGTTTTATATATAGCCCAACAAAATTTCATCATTTTTCACACAAATCTTGCCATAGAGCTTTCGCTAAACCTACTACTACACTGACATAGGTTAGTTGTGTTTTAAGGAGAGATCTCTGTCGAGTTTGAAGGGCATCTTTCAGTCTAAAATAGATTCGAGGTTAACTTAGAGTTTTTCCCTAACAGTCGGGGTTTCACTGAGAGATAACATGGTCGATGAAACTTCAAATCAATATCATTCACATCCTTGAACACGTTGTCATCATCCCTATACAAATCCCTAAGCATGACTCTCTCAAAACCCTAAATTTGCTACCTTAACTACTTAATTTTAGTATTTTTTAGTCCCAATGCACCCTCGCTCTTTAGGGACTAGATTTCACCAACATGTTGACCCTCCCTGGTCCTACATTGATCACAAGCATGTTTCCCCTTGCTGAGGGTGTACTGATTTTAGAAATTTAGGAAAAATAAAAGGAATCTTGAAGCTTCCTCTTCCAAAAGCTTTCAGGAGTTGTTCTAACCATTTACCTTCGATAAAGTCTAGAATCCTATCCTATCCTACCTAGGATATTTAACCCCTTATCCCTTGAGCGCATCCTCCCATCAAGAGTCTATCTCAAGCCTAGATTGGTAAATGGAGAAGGATTTTTGACTTACCATCCTCTCCTATATATTTACTGTCATCCACAAGCTAGGGGTTGGATTTTGGAGATATATTCTGCTATTGTGAGATTCATTATTTCATGCATTAGGGTGACATAGATCTACACTTTGTGGCAAGGAAAGACAACTCAACCTGGAGGAGCTCTTCTACAAGATCAAATCCTATATTTGGTTGTAACTCTCCATTTATATTAATCCAAAGATTTCATTGTTTTCCTATATGTGATGTTATGATTTCATGTATTTCGAGGCCATGTTGATGCATTGAATAAAGTGATTAGATGATGCTACATAAATGTCGTAGATCGTTGGTTTGTGTTGTTTAATTGTGCAGGTTCTAAATATAGTGACCAAAGCTAGGATTGGAGCATACAAGCCAAGAGAGAAATGAAGCTTACGATGAATTCCACATAGGCTCCACCCCAATGCCCATTTACTTTAAGGAAAAAATTAGCTTCTTTTCCTTTTGTTGTTCTAGACCAGACCATCAAGTCTAGAGAATATACTTATGTCCGCAATAGTAGATTTTGTATAAAACACACCAAACTTGGGAAAACAATAGGTATTTTAAATACAAGAAAATCGAAGACAATGGCACCGGAGAAGAGGAAATAGGGTGGCCCAAAATTACCAGAAAAAAGAGTCCATACACTAAATGCATAACAAACCACCTCTATATAGAAACCCCCTTAAAGAACCAATCCATGTGAACGATGTGAAGAATTAAATTGAAATACCAAAATTGTAACAAACTTAACTCAAAACCAGAACAATAATAGGAAAGGAAGAGTAAGGCTGAAACCTACTGCCACTATCCCTCTTCACCAAAGTTGGCATGATCTCCGATGCAAAATACAGAATGGCACCACCAATCGTAAATAACCTTAGCCCAAATACCACCTGCAAAACTTATTGCTGTAGAAGCTCAGCATAACCCGGTTCTGGCAAAGGGCCAACATCCACCTTCTCATTCGAATCATTATTCCTTCGGGACTTGGGGGACGAAATGAATTGAATGCATATGCAAGTCCCTAATGCTCCAAAGCTACAGGCGAGTGACCTAGACTTGAAAAAAAGCCAAAGGTCACACCATTCATCAGCTAAAGTTTCCTCCTAACGTTGGAACGGTTCTGAAAAACTATCGAGGCAATAGTCCCACTAGTGGTGGGGAGGGTTGTCAGATCCAATACAAATTCCATACACAAATTGCTTGATGCACACCAGTAATGGACATTTGAACATTGCACATTGCATTATTACATTCATATGAAACGACTGGAACGTATTCCATTGTATTTGCACTGGTTCGTACAACTCGTCCTCCATTGGATTTGGACAATTTCGTACATTTCTTGCGCAACCTCCATTGTACTTGATTTTCATGTTTTTTTTTTTTTTCCCACTATCTTTCCTTCTGACTTTGGATAAAGAAACAACCCACTATACTTGCTTTTCATGTCCTTTTTTTTTTTAAATTTTCCACTATCTTTCCTTTTGACTTTCCATTAAAAAAAAAAACTGAAGATTCGGTTGTTAGTGGGGACAATCGTATTTGTCTGTTTTTTTTATTTGCCTTCATGCTTTACTGTCTGCTTATTTCTGATGCAGCACGAATAAGTTGAATAAAGCCTTCTGATAAGAAACGGTCCTTTTCTTAGATTTAAAATTTGTCACGTAACTAGTGCAATTCGTAAGAAACGACATTTCTGCATAAATTCTTTGGGAGTAGTCTAACTGGGTGGAGGAATTGCCCGGTTTCCATCACCAGTCAGAAAAAAATCCGGCTCCTTCATCGTCCGGCGCAATTCCTCCAGCCTCCGACATTCATCCCATCCACAGAAATTCGATCTGTCAGAAGCCCGATCTGTCAGAAACCTGATCTGCTCCGATATGGAAACATACAACCGATCGGATCTCTATCAGAGAAATCTAATGCGAGGGTATGTTTGTAATTTTATGTTTCTAATTTTCATTCTCACTCCTCTCCCTCTCAGACGTCGCTGGAATGCTCCCCTCGCGCATTTCTCCTGGATCGCTGTTCGCCTTTCTGTTCGAACCCCATTGCTCCCGATTGCTCCCGGATTGCTGTTGGTCTTTCTGTTCGAACACCATTGCTCCCGAATTGCTGTTCGAAACCTCCTCGCAATTCCTGTTCGGAACCCGGTAAGTAACGCATCATGCTCAAGCTTGTTATCTGTCTTTCTTGCAATGCTCTGCATCTCCATGCCACGTTAGATGCATCTCCATGCCTCTCGCCTTATCTGAGACAAGCACCGTTATGAGATAATCGCTCTTTTTGACTGGACAAATTGAGAACTTTACTGCCCTCTCTCGAAATAGAATTGGGAAGGAGCTTCCAATACTGTACACGCAAAGACGTTGCAGTATCGAAATGCATTTACATTTACATCAAAATGAAGTGTGCCCAATGATGGGTAAGATTCCTGATCCGGTTCGATTGCTGAATTAGATGATGCTTCCCCACTTGCTAAACTGTGTAGCTCTTGCAGAAAAATGTATACCATCTATTTGATCCACTTATTACCATCAATGTAACTGAGGCTTAGATACCGTTCGATCTGCGTATGATCAGTGAATGTATGTGACCACGGAACTCTTTTGTTCGCTCTCGCTCCAGGCCCGTAGCATTGGTGCTCACCATAAAACACAGTCCTGCACCCACATGACGACGATATAATAACATTAGAATGACCTCTATCAAATTATAATTGTTCATGCATGGAATATGGTGAGGGTATAGCATATAACAGTGACCTACTTTTCTCTTAAGCGATCGTTCCAGTTTGCCCATCCTTCTGGTAAGATAATGTCATCCATATAACAGTTAGCAAACAGTGTTGTGGAGTAAGGTCCCCATGCCCTGCCCAGATGCATTAATCCCTTTCCTGTCAACTTGCATTGCAGGAAGACGAAGCCCGAGTCTTCAGAAGGGGAGGATCTCTTCTGAGCTGTAAAAGCGCCATAATTGTTTATGGGGATGGCATGGAGTTCACAGTTCTGCAATCAACAAACCCAAAAATTGCATTCTTATTGAAGTATGATTTTGAAATAAGAAAAAACAATCAATGCACTGTTCATGATTTCTATTTGGGTTACCTGATAGATTGATTTTCCACTGCCACATATGAAATCCACGGCACCTTCGATGAAATAGTTACGAAAGTAATGCCTGCCAGTATCATCTAACACGGTGTCCTGATATCCCAGAATACTGCAATCGTAAAACGCACTACGATCTCCCGAAATCTTCAACGCCACAGCTTGATCTCCCTCCGAACGTTTACTGGGACCATGTGAATTCTGCATAACTCTACCTTTAAATCATCCCATTTTCTCTCACGTCATAAAATGAAGTAAAATAAAGTAAATTTAGTATATGTTTCTTTAACATAATATTTTTGAAGAAGTAAATGAATATAAGTATTTTGGAATCAATTTTCATAACAAATTTAATTGCAGAAATAAAAGAATTTTAGGAGGATGGAAAGCATTGTATGCATTTCAAAACAGATGTAAAGAGGTAGAATTATGGGACTGGAACAAGATCAAAGTACTTTTTGGACTCCTAGTTTGTCGAGTGCTATTATATAGGTGTGAATTGTGGGCTAGCAGCATCCCTGTTTCAAAATGCAAACACATTGAAAAAATTCAAAAACCCAAGTTCAAAATAAAAAGTTTTGTTCCATATGAAATAATGTTGAGTGAAAGAAAGAAATCACGGATGAGGCAATACAACAAATGGATACAAAAATGGAATATTTACCTTAATGCATGTTCCAAAAATAGCAAGGAGTTAAAGAATTTTGTGCTAGAGAAGTTTCTTAAGGGTATATGGGGAAAAGTTTCTTAAGGGTATATGGGGAATTTCGTTAGTTAAAGAATTTTGTGCTAGAGAAGTTTTGTGCTAGAGAAGTTTCTTAAGGGAATTGCGCCAGACGACGAAGGAGCCAGATTTTTTTCCGACCGGTGACGGAAACCGGGCAATTCCTCCGCCCAGTTAGACTACTCCATATTTATATGGCAAAATATCCTTTACAATAAATTCATTATATCACTAAACAATTTCTTGAAAAAAAAAATATTGATATGTCAGCTATCTCGTATACTTCTAGAGCATTGATTTGTGGATGAAAGATGAAACTATTAAAAAAACTCATATACTTCTAGAGCATTGAGCTTTTGCTCTGTGCATAATGACTGGGAGAACCCTGCATAATAACTTTGTTTCATCTCATTGGCACAAAGCAAAAACTCATTGGCCAGACATGAGTTTTTCTCCTAGTTATTATGCAACAACAAGATAATTTAAAATGAATTTTATTAGAAAATACATTCAATGCCATCCAGAAAGAGACCAAGCTAATAATGTCATATATGTCCTGGAGATTTTGAAGTTCACACAGTGGTTCTGGAATTGTACCTTCAAATGCATTGCATGAAAGATTAATGTAATTCAATGCTTTGCAGCCTCCAAGTGAGCTTGGAATCTCACCAGTTAACTGATTTGCATATATATCTATATCCTGGACCATAGTCATCTTGCTTACTTCTAAAGGCAGGAGACCCTGTAATAATTTTTTTGAAAGGTTGCAATACAAAACAATATTTGCAAGACCGACATCTTTTGGAGGTATGTACCCATTTAGCATATTGTATGATAGGTCTAGCTGTTCCAAGTTCACATAATTACCTAGTCTTGCTGGTATATTACCTAATAACTAGTGTTGATTCAGATTTAGATATCTTAACTGCAAGAGGTGGTCAAAAGAATTAGGGATTCTTCCTGAGAGATTATTTCAATAAAGATCTAGGAGCCCCAAACTTCTGATTTGCCCAATTTCCTTTGGGATGGTTCGTTGTAAATTGTTAGATCCTATATATAACCTCTCCAACTTTTGAAGTTTATTAAGTGAAGAAGGGATTGCCCCAGTAAAAGAATTCTCGTCTAAATCAAGCAATGTCAAACCAGTTAGGTTTCGAATCTGTGGAGGTATTTCTCGAGTCAATTCATTACTGCCCAAGTATATGACATCCATGTTTGTAGAGAGGTGATCGATAGAAGATGACAAACGTCCCCTGAGACGATTATAGGATAACGCTATTTCTTGGAGGTTGGAACAGTTAGAATGTGGTCTCTAATAGAGACCAAACTTCCTCATAGTTCAATTGCTACTCCTCTGGAACCCTGCCCTCTGCCATCTCCATGACTTGTATCATCATACCATCCATGCCTTGTGTTATCATATTTCTCACCATCTCCCCACAGAGCATAAGCTTCCTCACCATGAACTGCATCATCTCCAATCAGAAGTTGCTCTTCTGTCATCCTTAATGGGATCACCAAGCTTATCACCAACAAGATTATGCTTGTAGCTACAACATTCCAACCTATTATAAAACATGCTCCAGCTAGCTGCTTAAGGAACTGCACCCCACCCGGACCTCCATAGAAGGCTCCCTTCGAATTTGTGACTGGTAAGAAGAGTGAACATAGAGCAGGCTCTGCGAAAAGACCAGTTAGTGCACCACCCAATACTCCTACAACATCATGAGTATGGAATACACCGAGAGTGTCATCAACCTTCTGTAATAAGGTTGATATCTTATGCAAAACCATCATTGTGAACCACAAGATGATTCTAGACAACACACCCATTGCAATTGTTGTCCATCCTTGCATAACACCTGAAGCACAAGGAACATAGACAATGGACATCGAAACATGTTCTTGGGTAACTTGCAAATGCCTCAATATAAAGCTTTGGCCTTCCTAGCTCTCAAACTATCCCAGTGTTTCCTCAGCTGTGGAAAAGCTAATGAGGTAGGTAGAACAGACGAAAAGTCACAAGCGCCAAAACTAGGTGGGGCATTCCAAACAAATCTGAACATACTCCTAATTACCAGCGATACAAATCTAGCCCACTCGGGTTTCCATGACCACCCAATAACTATCCCTACCATAATTGCCAGAAATAGAAGAACTAGGCACAATACCAGCTGCAACATAACTGGCGTTCAGAAAATCTTCAAAACAAATCAACAACCATAATTTTCCATTCGTAATATCTCTATTATAGACAACTTAGTTGTGGATTTAGAATCAAAATTCTGCAATTGCCCTGCTATTGGGTGTAAGTTAAATCTGCAAGATGCAGTTGCCTCAGATAATTCAACCAACTGATAGTACTTTGGGTACTGAGCATATAGTCAAAAAGACATCGTATGTGGAGAAACCTGCAATGTATTACTTTTACAGTTGGTTCTCAATAGATGAGTCGTGACCCTAGAGTTTCACTTGTAAGTAAGAGACAGATTCTCTACGAGACTTGGGAGGTCAGAAAAGGTTACAACATTGTTTGGCCTTCAAGCCCTATCAAACCTCTGCATTTAAAATTAGCCAAAGATCAGACTTGACCTCCACCCCATTGTCCATTTACTTTGAAGAAAAAATTAGCTTATTTTCTTTTTGTTGTTCTAGACTAGGCCATTAAGTCTAGAGAATATACTTATGTCCTCAATTATAGCTTTTGTATAAGACACACCAAACTTTGGAAAACCATAAGTATTTTAAATATACGAAAACCGAGGACAATCGCACGGGAGGATAGGAAATAGGGTGACCCAAAATTACCACAAAAAAAGTTCCATACACTAATGCATAAAAAACCACCTCTATATAGAAACCCCCTTGTGCCAGAGGACACGACAGAAAGAACCAATCCATGTGAACCACGTGAAGAATTAAATTAAAATCTCAAAAATTTTAATAATCTTAAACAATAACACGAATGGAAGGATAAGGCTAAAACCTACTACCACTATCCCTCTTCAACGAAGCTGGCACAATCTCCGATGCAGAATACAGTGTGGCACCACCAATCGTAAATAACCTTAGTCCCAATACCACCCGCAACGCTTCTGGGTGTAGAAGCTCAACATAACCCGGTTTTGGCAAAGGGCCAACATCCATCTTCTCGTTCGAGTCATTAATCCTTCGGGATTTGGGAGACGAAATGAATTGCATGCATATGCAAGTCCCTAATGCTCCAGACCTACAGGTGAGTGACCAAGACTTGAAAAAAAGCCAAAGGTCACACCATTCACCAGCTAAGTTTCCTCCTAACGTTGGTCCGGTTCTGAAAAAGTATCGAGGCAATATTTCCCTCTACTGGTGGGGAACGTAATCAGATCCAACATAAATTCCATACATCAAATGCTTGATGCACAGGACGAATGGACATATGAACATTGCACATCATAAGTGAAATGGACACATGAACATTGCGCATTGCATTATTACCTTTTTATATGAAACCAATGGAACGTATTCCATTGTATTTGCACTGGTTCGTACAATTCGTCCTCCATTGGATTTGGACAGTTTAGTACATTTCTTGCGCACTGTTAAATTCCCACTGTAATCCCACTACTTGCTTTTCATATTTTATCTTTTTAATTTTCCACTATCTTTCCTTTTGACTTTCCACAATCGTATTTGTATTTTTTTTTTATTTGCCTTCATGCTTTTCCATCTGCCTATTTCTGATGGTGCATGAATAAGTTGAATAAAGTCTTCTGATAGGAAAGCAGTAGTGTAACTAGATTGTTCTTATGTTTTGAAAATTATTGAAATTTAGTTAAGATTTTAAGAAAATTTAGCAGGGATTTTTGTAACTTCAGATTATAGCTATCAAACTTCAATATTTTGGGTGTTTCAGAAGTTTTACATGGTGCTAAATACATTTTTGCCATCAAAAACATGATTCAGACACTCTTATTGCAATATTTCTTAAAAAAATATTACCCAGATTCCAGCTTATTTTGGCCATCAAAACAATTCCTCTGACTAAATAGACAACACCAATAAAAAATGGTTCTTTTCTTAGATTTAAAAATTGACATTTCTGCATAAATTCTTTGTTCTGTACAACAAATAATTTGTTTTCCTCTAAGAGTAATTACAGTCCGGTTAATTTTAATTTCCAATCCGAAAATTTTTGAGGGTTTCAACATAGTTCAAATATATGACATTTCATTTAAATAA
>JAXQQM020075663.1:0-13762 GCA_034641835.2 Pinus albicaulis | reverse complement strand
ACTTGTTCCTCATCACTCTGTCTCATTCCTCAGCTACTTGTCTTATGCTCTCTTTGTTTCATCTGCTCCTTGACTGATGCTACTCCTTAATTCTCCTTTTGCTGCCTTAGGTGTTCTTCCTTTGCCATCTCCTTTGCCTTGTTGCTGCCTCAGGTGTTCTTCCTTTGCCATCTCCTTTGCCATCAATGACAACATTTCCAACAGTGAATTGTTGAGGACACCTTGCAAACTTCTAAGAATGGACCAAGAAAGGAGGATAGTGTATTTTAGAGGGAATTTGGCTCATGGTGTATAAAGGGTTCCCCCCACCCCACCCAAATAAAAGAATATAAGATAAGAAATTGATCACTCAAACAATTAATGCATATTTTCTTATTCTAACTTCACCTTACCAACCTACCCCTGTATTTGCAAACTAAAGTTGGTACAGATTAGAGCACCATCATGCTAGATGAAATTGTTGCAGTCTTGAAAATTTCTAAATAAACATTCATTTCTTCTATGAGAAATAAGTTTTTAACTCTAAATAATTTTCATGCAATGTGGAACTCAATGATCGAGGGGAGGTTATCACCTAAAATGGAAAACGTCTACAAAGTAATGACATATAACACCTTGTTTTTTATCCTTGGAATGTATTATATCAAACTAAGTATAATTTGTAAATACTAAGAGTCAAGCCATGCAAACTTAGATAAATGAATATGTGCTATAATTTATGTATATGTCTTGTAAATATTCTTAGTGCAAACCTCAAGGCCAAAATTCAACAAAAGAATGTTGAGGCATCTAGATTATATAAAGATTTCATGAAACATGTGGTATATTTATATATCATATAAATATTTAAGATGTGAAAGGGGAAATGATTTTACAACAGTGGAAGATCAAGGGGGATAAGGGAAATTAATCCTCTAATGCCCAGTTTCATCGTAGGAAATCATATATTTCACATAATGTACCTTAAATTAAGCTCAACCAACTCCCTTGACTTAGAAAGGGTAGTTGTGAGTGGTCGTGGAGATTGAAAAAAAGTCTACCTCATGTAGTTATTGGAGAATGGAAAAGTGCAATCAATATGGGGAAGCATGAAGAGTTCTTCATTCTCCCACTTCATGGGACATCATTTGATCATTCTCATGTGCATTACCTCCACATGTTTAGTTCTCCATGCTATGTTCTTGATAGTTATTTATTATCCAAATATGAAAATGACCAAAATCAGTAAACTTTGAAGGATGAATGAGCCCTTAAATAAGAGATAGATGGGGTGTAGATGGTCATAGAGATCAAGAAAGTTAATAAGCCTTCGCTCCACCTTATTTATTGCTACTAATTGGTTGTGTGAGAGCCCTAAGTGTTATTTTCCTAGATTGTTCCTAAATGGAAATCATCATATTAGACTCTTTCTACTTACATTGAATAACATTGGAAATGGAAGGAGATTCTTGATGGATTCTTAATGAAAATAATGAAAGAACTGTTGGGTCCTTCATTTTTGGGGAACAAAATTTTGGAAATTTTTTACTGGGTCTGACCAGAAAGAAGTTGTGTAGAAGACCATCAAAGGAAAAAAAAGGAATAAGCCATGAATAGTTAGATGTTGAAGATGACGAGACAAAGGCCCGAAAAAGAATAAGGAAAGAGTAGTTTAGGTAGAGTTGCAAAGACTTCCAAAGAAAGATAAGTGCGCAAAACAAGAAATCGAGGTTGAGCTTATAGAAGCCACTAAAGAAGGGTTGACATGATATCTAAAGTGACAACGGGAAAATCGGGCTAGCGAGATTGTGGGGAAAATCTATAAAATCTAAAGGGAAGATAGAAGAAGGGAATATAGAAGAACTTATGCCGATATGATGTCATTGTGTCAATTGAACTTGTTCATGTTCATTTATCTCTCTCTGGGTTTCTGTATGTAATGGGATTAATAACTCTTGAGGTTCTTGCCGTAATGGTCATGAAAATGTATTGTACTGATGCAATTCTCGGATAAATATAAGAGGGGTTGTGGGAATGTTCTGTGTCCATGAAATGTGATGAAATTTTGGGCCCTTTTAAAATTTTATTTTTAGCATGCATCTGAATGGTCTCAACTCTTTCTATTTATGTTGTGAATCTATACTTTATGCACGATGCATGTCAGTTGATAGGGACTTCCGTTATGCATGTATGACTTGTTTTTTGTTATATTTCTTGATTACTCTCTATGATCCCTTATCTTTCCAAGTCCAGACATGCCTTGGGTGAGATGCCCTATTTTATTATTAAGTGAGGTGAAAATTTTGGTGTGGGGATAGACTACAACGGACCCCCTTTGTTGGCACCCTATGTCTGAATCTAGGGTCTTCCTCCATTATAATTTTGATCCAACAAATGGTTATGTATTCGGGACTCGGAAATCCTTGAAGGGATATGGACCATGGTATCTGGTATCCTTAAAGGATATCTTTAGGATTGGTGGCATGAGAAGGTAGATCAATTTGTTACCCAACAGGTGCAGTTACGCCAGAAGAGTGTGAACCAGGTAAAGGAATAAGTTTTACATGTTGAACCTACCAGTGTCTGTTATGCAGATTAATCCCTCTTGTAGATAAGAGTGATCTCCCTAGTACTCAATGAGTAGCTAGAAAAAAAATTCCATTTGGAAACCTTTTTCTCTAGATTAATTGCAATTAAGAATTATTATAAGAAAGTAGATAGGACATGCTCCTTCCTTGAAATCCAAACATTCGATGTAGTCTTTTGTGGCGTCACTCCAAAGTGACTTCTCCAATAGGTAGAACCTACAATCAAAGACAAGATAAAAGAATCAAAGCATCTACAACATATAATAATCAAGAAAAGATAACCCAACTTAGTGATCAAGGAGTCTAAGTATTGATGTTATTTCAATAAGCATAAGAATAACTCAATGAGAAAAAGAGATCCATATGTATTATCTTGAATAAAAAGAGTAATCTTGCAACCTCATGCCTTGATGTCATACATATTTCTCCCGGGCTCCTGAAAAATCGTTTCTCCTTTAGTTTGATAAGCCTTCCTCTTTGAATACCAGCATATAGTTATGGACATAAGGGTGCGATCATTCCCATACCAACAAAAACTCACTAGTGTAGAAATTATGGACTCTTGGGAATTCTCTTTAGCAATTACCTTTACAACTTTCTCAACATCTACAATCTACCCTTGAACCTGAAACTTGAGCTCAATTTATAAGGAAATGGAGGTAGTTTCAGTTCCATGAAGAGGGGGATGGATTCCTCTCATGAAGGGATTTGAGCTCCATGAACCAAGGGATAAGCTCCATGAGTGGAGGGATAAAGCTCGAACTGATCGCGACTCTAGAAGCTTCCAGTTGGGAGAATATTCGACTAGATAGTCTTCTAGAATTTAATTTTTCTTTTATTTTCCTTTTCACAAGGGTCCACAAGTAATAGTAGCAAAACATGCGGGTGTTTCCACAGTTTATGGACCAAACATCAGCACATCCACATAAAAGGATAGAAAAAGTTTGGAGGTAGAATTTTAAGGGTTTTACAGAGCTTTTCTCCAATTCCAATACTTGATTCATGAACATTAAGGTTTTTGACTTCTAAGGGAACATGATATAGGTGGTGATAGACCCATACAGATAGCCAAATGTCATGGAAACAAAATAATGTGTAACAATGACCACTAAAAAATATTCTGGTGCAAATTCCCTGAAGATATTTATAATTGGTTGTGAAGGATATAGATAAAAGGAGGAGCTGGAAATCAGCATAGATCTCCTCATACTTGGACCTTTGTTGACATAGCTGAGCTTCACAGGCTAGATACAAAATTGAAAAGAGTCATCGATTTCTGGGTACATGAAACAGTAGAGATATATATATTATTGAGTTCACTACAAGATACCATCTATCCTTATCTAAAGTTGAAGTGGTGTTCAGATCTAGGTTATGAGGAAGGTGGCTGAAACAGATCTCCGTTTGGGTCAAATTTTTTATGATAGAAGAGAACCTACTATCGTTCGATGACCAGAAGATGGTTGATTAAACTGTAAGTACTGGGGGTAGTTTCTAGGGGAGCAATGTTACTTTCTTTTGGGAGATGAATATGTTGTCATGATGGATGTAGATGAATTACATAGGGCTTGATATTTGAGGGCACAAAAATTTGATGAATGGCGGGAGAAAACTTCACGTGAGATCAAGAGGAGACAAAAGGAACTAAATTAAATAGGATAGGTGTTGAGTATTCCACGGTTGTAGGAAGGAGGATTGAATTATTTGGAGTTGTGGAAAGTTGAAGGTAGAGGCAGGGTGAGTTTTTCCCAAGTAGGAGGGGCTAGATCCAGTGTTGCGGAATGGATGGAGGGAAGCAATAGGGATCACCATGTATTAGAAATACTAGAGATGCCAAATGGAACAAGGTCTATAGACAGAGTAGTGAGCCCAGACTCCTCACATGATCAAGACATAAATTTTATGATAAGGAAACTATTTTTCGAAGTTGATAAGTCCCCTGAGAGTAAAATTTTGTTTCCCAACAACATAGGTAGCACCTCCCCTGACCTTCCTTTGGTACCTTATCGAGATCTTGTTCATTTTATTTTAAAATTAGTTAAAGTCATAAAGGTTCAAAAATTATATATTACCTACACAATTGGTACTTTTGGTGGTAGTGGTAGTATCTTTCGTTGAGGCTCTTCAAGATCTTTGCAACCTAATTATCAAGGGTTCATTATTTTTTTTCCTGGTCAATCAATAATGGATGGAAATGTATCAGGTTCATTCACTTGGTATCTTGAATTCTCGGGATGAAGGAATGAAGATGTTGAACAACATTGGTATTTGTGTGAATCCATATGGAGAGCTCGGCAAACTCCAGATTCTATTAAACTCATTGAGGTTTGGAAGACCCTGAGCGAGAGGGCTCTTAGGTTTTTCATTAAGTGGTCTGATCCACACCAAAATACCACAATAGATGAGGTTTAGCGGGAATTTTGTCAAGAATTCAAATGTCCACAAATAAATCAGCAGGGGTTGTTTGATTTATGGGATATCAAGCAATGAGAAGGGGATACTGCATGGGAGATGATGCAATGGTTTAAGTACACCATTGGAAAGATAAGGTACCCTACTGATCCTAACCATTAGTTGGATTGGTTCATCAAGGCATTTTTTCCATTAACTCAGACACTATTGACTCAATAGAATATCAACACTCTACAGGATGTGCTTGAGAAAGGAACCAGGATTGAAGCTATAACAGGGTATCCACATGAGCACAAGGGGGGTTTGCTTCCAATGATCCTTCCCTTATTGGGTTACAACATTAGATCACTAATCTGGCTAAGAAGTTAAAATACATGCACTCTACATGCCCTGCATGACCTCAATTTTGGTGTACCAATTTCCATGTTGAAGGAAATCATGCTACAGACTGCCTAAGACTGAGGGTGCCAAGGACATCTTCCATCCTTGCGATTACCTCTCGAACATTTTTTATCACTAGAGTTGCGCAGGTTGGCAAAAATGGCTTATACAAAGGTCGTACTCAATTTCATGCTTTCTCCATACTAAAAAGTGCATCTATGGCCAAGTATTGCGAAATATGCCATATGTATGGACACCTTTCGTGTCTCTATCCTATCTTACAAAAGTACTCAAATGTCCCAAAAAATGTCTTATACAAATCTTGTGGGTCACCAACTCATCACACAAACCAGTGTAGAGCTTTAGATGCTTTGGATGACTAACTCAATCACTATGCCTTTAGAACAAATGAATATCTTCAAGATGAGGAGGTGGAGGAACAAGGGGGGAAAAGAATGGAGGAAGTGGTATGATACATTGCTACAACTCTGTGTAACGTGCAATTTTTTGTTACCTAGAAGGCCTTGGTGTTCACAATTCAAAGTAAAAATGCATGCCAAAAAGTATTGTCTTGAATTAATCACTAGGTAGGAGGATCAGAATCAACAGAGAGGAGAAAACTTGATCAATGTAGAGCCTTGAGAACCCGATTCAATCCCTATTTCCAATATCAATATTGTCACTCGAGGAGGGAAGAGATTTGGTACAGAATTGGGAACCCATGAACAACCAGTGGTAATTAGACCGACATCACTTAGGAGACCCTACAAATATAATTGACAGAAATAATATTATAGGGATGCGACAATTTTTTTTAGGCAGCTGGCACCATCCATTGAAAATCAATTGGAACAGTTAGAGAAGTCAAGGTTAGGGAGACCGAGGCACTCACAAGACATGCCCTAACCTTTGCTAAAATGGTTTAAGTTATTTTTACAAATTATGAGCGATGAGAATATGTCAGACCAATTACGGAAGAATCTTCAGGTTTTTTTTAAGGATGGAGAACTTTTAGAGGTACTTTTCTTTGTGAATTTACCAGAAAGGAACTCCAGGCAAGTTAAGAGGAGGACTAGAAATGAGTTCCAGGTCAATGCTCATATTACAGGGTTCTAGATAAAGGATTCTATGTTATATTTGGGCTCTTATGTTAACAACCTCCCAAGGAAGACCTGGGAAGCCCTGGGGAAACCAAAACTAACATTTTCCCAATTCAGTTTTGGATGGCTAATCAATATTGCATTCTCTCAGTTGGACATCTAGAGGATGTTGAGGTGAATATTAGAGGGTGGAAGACATATATTGATTTTGAGGTAATAGAAATTATGGGATAAAAAGGTCCCTATATTTCATTTCTAGGGATATATCAGAACTTTGAGAACTATGTTGTAATTTATTTAAAGAGGGAGGAAATGACCTTTGAAATGGATGTTGAAAATGTAGTAAGAAAGTCTCAATTTTGATTTTTTTCCTTAATTAAAATTGAGGAAATTCAAAATTCCACATCAGAAAACAACTTAGAGGAGTTAACTAAGGTGACATGGTTCTTGTCACCTAGTTAGGAACACTAAATTCGAGTTAATTAGCTGAAGTTCAATTTACTTGAGTTAATTCCTAAAAAATAGGAGTCTATCTTAGTTAATTCGAGTTAGGGGCATGAAGTTCAATTCTGTGCGGTGGGTTCCTAAATTTTAGGAGCCTAGGTTGAGTTAATTTCAATTGTAGAAATTTGATTCAGTTAAATTTATTTATGGGCAGTACTAGTTCTAATTGTTGGAGGAACTAGTGGAGGGTCAAGTTGTGGAAGTGGAACTTCAACCACACTCAGTGATCATCGAGATAACTAATCAATCAGCCTAAATTAGCCCATGCATGCATAGAATTAGAGTTACCTATTTGATATGGAGATTTCAAGGCAGTGTACTATTACTTGTAACATATTCCAATGCGTAAAGATGGTGCATGCAGTCAAAGGAAGGACCTAAGGGAATTGTGCAATCCAGATGAGGGAATTTCCAATCTAATAGAGGATGATTTCCAAGAGGAACGACGCAAGGAAATAGGAGCTTGGAGGCTTGAAAATTTGGCTAATTATTGGTCAGGTTCAGTCAATCAGGAAGAGGATAGAAGATACAGGTGCAGGTTGTGCTCAAGCTTGAGCAAGCATATTGTATTCATCTAGATTCTTTGATTAATGCAATACAAATAGTAAGCGGTTTTGAGTAGCTGGTTTTCCCTAGATAAATCTCTTTGCATGTGTGATGTTTCCTTTTGAATGTTAATGATTTGTGTTCTTGATATTGAATTTGCTTCCATAAATTAGTAGAATAGCTTCTAGTCTTGTGATTTAGTAAATTTGATGAGCATTTTAGAATCTACACATTAATTTCTACATAGTATCAGAGTTAGATTCACAGTAGAAAAGAGATTTTGAAGTTGTATGTGCAGGAGGATACAATTTGTAGGATAAATTATTCTAAGCTAAAAGGATGGATGTTTATGGACTAATAGTCAATTATGCCCTTTAGGGAAGCTCAAATTATGTTTCTTGGAAGGACTGCATGGATGTAGTGCTGGAAGATAATGGGTTAAAGTAATTTGTTGAGAGTGACGTTCTGAAACCGGTAGTATCTGATACTTAAAATCTAGAAGCATGGAATAAATATGTAGCTACGGTGAGGAGAATCATATTGGAGGGAGTACATGACCATATTGTCTCAAATATAAATTGAAAAGAGACTCCATATGCAATGTGGAAATAATTGAAATATATGTTCCAGAATATTAGTGACCACGGGAAGTTGACTCTCAATGACAAGCTACAAAGTGTCAAGTTGCAGAAGAATGACTCAATTCAACAGTATATGAGCAAGTTCACACAATGTCGTAATGAAGTTGTAGTGGTCGGAAACATAGTACCAGATGATAATTTGGTGAGCCTAGCCCTTATAGGCCTTCCCAAGAGCTGGCATAACTACCAATATTTGGTAAATAGGAGGGAGAAACTACCAAATTGGGAATGAATTTGGTCTGATTTGGTACAGGAGGAAATATGGAGGAATACCAAAGATGTGACCTCATCCAAATAAAAGGAATAAGAATTTTAATTAGTCAGCAAAGGAAATAAGGAAAAGGGGAAGAAGTCCCAAGATGAGTCTAATTCAATCCAAGAGGGAAAGGAGAAAGACTTGTCCAAATTCAAGTGCTTCCACTGTCATGAATTCAGATACTATGCCGCGAAGTGTCCACACACAAAGCCAAGCAAGAAGGAGCCTGCAGTAGTAGCAATAGGTGAAGCTTTTGATTCACAATTCGAGCTTGATTTTACTCTCACTGCATGCATGGCCAACACAATAATGGGAAGTGTGTGGTATCTCAACAATGGTGCCTTGTTCCATATGACGGGGAATAGATATTTTTTCAGTGAATTGGAGGAGAAATATCTCTAGATGAACATTGAGTTTGGAGACGACGGAAGGTACAACACGACTGATATTGGTACAATCATCTTTTAGATGGAGTCAGGATCCCCTATGAGGCTTAAGGATATGATGTTTGTTCCAGGTCTAAAGAAGAATCTTGTCTTTTTTGCAATTTTGGAAGATTGTGGTTACGATGTGATCCTCAACAAAGGAAAGGAATTCCTCAGACACGCAGCCACAAAAAAGGTGAAGAAAATCAATGCTAGATTCAAGATCTTGTATGATCTTGAGGTCGAAGATGCATGAAAATCCTTGAGGAGGAAGGAAGAGACTAGAGATACAATGGCTAAGAGGGAGCATGTTAGACCTCTCAACATGCAGCCTCAGAAGAAGCCTCAGGATTTTTTGGAGAAGCCACAAATGGATAAGAAAATAAGAGGCATAGTGGAGACATCCACTCAAGCAGAGACCTCCAGCAAGGGGAGAGTTTGAGCCAAGTGGGTAGAGGGAGCACATGCAGCTATACCTCCAAGAGGGAGGTGGAGTGATGTAGATCCTTAGTCACAGAGTTGGAGGAATTTGGGCAGGGTCCATTGAGGTGTTCTCCTGATGGATCATTAGCTTGTTATAAGGGCCCACAATATCCAGTAGTAGGAGGAGCAGTGTCAATCAGATAATGAGGAGTACAGAGCAATGTTGACAACAAAGAAGGAGGCTTAGTAGCAAATTCAACAACAACACAGTTTTTCCCAGTAGATAGTTGCATACAAAACTTATTAAGATTGTTTTTTTTATTCTTATCAGTTGAAGATGCTAAAGTTGCAGCAACAACAATGAGAGGTGTTACATGAAGTACATTCCACAAGTGCATGATAGGGGGGATTGATAATCCCTTTCTTGGTGAGAGGGAGTGTTAAAAATGCAGCAAGAAAGTCTCAATTTTGATATTTTCCTTAATTAAAATTGAGGAAATTCAAAATTCTAGATCAATAGACACTTGGAGGAGTTAACTGAGGTGACATGGCTCTTTTCACTCAGTTAATAACACTAAATTCGAGTTAATGATTTGAATTTCAATTTACTTGAGTTGATTCCTAAAAAATAGGATTCTAGCTCAGTTAATTCGATTTAGGGGCATGAAGTTCAGTTTTGTGTAGTGGGTTCCTAAAATTTAGGAGCCTATGTTGATTTAATTTCATTTGTAGCAATTTAATTCAATTAAATTGATTTATGGTCAGTTAAAATAGTTCTAAATATTGGAGGAACTAGTGGAAGGTCAAGTTGTGGAAGTGGAACTTCAACGACATTCAATGCTCATCCAGATAACTAATTAATCAACCTAAATTAGATCATGCATGCAGATAATTCAAGTTACCTTGTTGTGATGGATATTTCAAGGCAGTGTACTATTAGTTGTAGCATATTCCAATGTGTACAAATGGTGCAACCAGTTAGAGGAAATACATAAAGGAATTTCACAATCTAGATGAGGGAATTTCCTATTTAATAGGGCATAATTTCTAGGAGGAACAACGCAAGGAAATAGGAGCTCAGAGGCTTGAAAAATTAGTTAAGTATTGGTCAGGTTCAATTCATCGGGCAGAGGATAGAAGATACAGGTGTAGATTTTTCTCAAGCTTGAGAAAGCATATTGTATTCATCCAGATTCTTTGATTAATGCAATATAGATAGTGAGGGGTTTTGAGCAACTTATTTCCCCTATAAAAATATCTTTGCATGTGTTATTTTTCCTTCTGCATGTTAATGGTTTGTGTTCTCAATCATGAATTTGCTTCTGTAAATCAGTAGAGTAGCTTCTAGTCTTTTGAATTAGTAAATTTCATGAGAAGTTTAGAATCTACACATTAATTTCTACAATGGATGGGGTTAGAGTGATTCAACCCGTGGATCCTTATCAGGGTCCCATATTTAGAGAACCAGTGGATGAAAAAGGAGAATATTTTCTCTTGGACTAGTTATATTGGCTCACTCTAGGGAGGAGGGAGGATTATGTCAACCCTACAACTAATGGTTATATTAGTTGGAGAAGTGTTAAAATCACTGAAGTCAGTTTGTAGGTTGCATGAGATAATTGGTAATAGGGAAACCTAGGTTACATGCTAGAAGATGTGCCATTTTTCGATGTGCCCGTTGGATTGGTACCAATGTATGAAATTATCCTACTTTCAATTGTATGGGGTTTGTTGTTGATTTTGTTAATGAATTGATTTGAAAGTTGAAGAAACACAAAATATCCCCTTGTTGTATGTTTCCCTTCAAGCAAAAACAATGAGGTGGTGGGGAGATCATCACAACTAACTTCAAGGTTGGGAGTCTATTAAGTCTTCCTCACTGTGCCGCTTTGGTGACCCAAGGGGTTATTCAACCTATATTCCTAAATATGAGAGATACACTGATCCAAGGAAACACATTCATAATTGTAGAGTTAAGTGGACCAAAGAAGGAATTCCTAAAGTGCTCTGGGTGCATCAATATGTTCATACCTTGGAAACATTTCCGCGGACTTGGTATGTAAGGGAGGAAATGAAGAGACAAACAATTACATGGGAACCAATGTTAGCCCAATTTTCCGAGGATTTCTCTTTTTCAAATGAAGATTAAAATAATGCAGGAGCTCTCAAAGAAATTAAGAGGGTTTTATTCCCCGTGGGGAGGCATATTGTAGATTATAATGGCTGAGATATTTTTGATCATATATATGAATCGATATTCCATGAGGCTATCTCTTGCAGGAAGGTAAATAAAGACCCTGATGATGAATAAGTGGTCGATGAATTGAGGCACTTGGCCTTCAAGGAGTTTGAAGGGGAGGGAGATATAAAATATGGGCCTATCTCGGAATCCCCACACCTAGAGACACTAAAGTTGCGGAAGCACAAAATTGGCACTGAGGAGAAACCTAATTTGGTTTCCATTGGAGATTATTGGGATGAGAAAACTACTAAGGATATTTTTGATATGCTTAAGGAATATGAAGATATTTTTCTTGTGTAAGTCATAGAGCTCAAGGGGATTAAGGTAGATTTGGGAGAAATAAAAATTTCTCTAAATCCGAATGCAAGACCGGTGAAACATTGGCCTTATAAATTGAATCCTAGAGTAAAGGATAAGGTAAAGAAGAAAATTGAAAATATGTTAGCACCCAGTCTCATTTTTGTGGTTGATGAAGTAGAATGGATTAGAACTATTTTAATACATGCTAAGAAATATTCGCAAGATGTTAGATTTTGTGCGGATTATATAATTATTAACAATTCTTGTGTAATTTGTGGAAGCACAAAATTGGTACTGAGGAGAAACCTAAGTTGGCTTCCACTAGCGATTATTGTGATGATAAAACTACTAAAAATATTTTTGATCTGCTTATTGAATATGAAGATATTTTTCTTGTGTAAGTCACAGAGCTCAAGGGGATTAAGGGAGATTTGGGATAAATGAAAACTTTTCTAAATCCGAACACAAGACTAGTGAAACATAAGACTTATAGACTGAATCCCGGAGTAAAGGAGAAGATAAAGAAGGAAATTAAAAAGATGTTAGCACCCGATCCCATTTTTTTGGTTGATGAAGTAGAATGGATTAGTCCTATTGTAATCCAGGATAATAAATATTCACAAGATATTATATTTTGTGTGGATTATAGAATCCTTAACAATGCTTGTGTCCATGATCATTTCCTACTCCTTTCAGCGTTGAAGTGTTGGATAATTTTGTAGGTAATGAATCTTACTCTTTTATTGATGTGTTTTCTAGTTATCACCAAGTTCGGATTGCTTCAGAATATAAGAAGAAAAATACTTTCATGACTGAGTGGGGTTCTCGTGCTTATAATCTCAAGTTGTTTGGCCTGAAAAATTCCCCTGCCGTATTTTTCTAGATTGTGATTGCTACATTCTGATACTATATTCATAATTTTCTTGAAGTATATATGGATGATTGGACTATGTATAATTTATTTGAGAATCATTCCAGTCTTCTTCGAGTGATTTTTGATCGCTATAGATAATTACATATCTCCTTGAAATTAAAGAAGTGTATTTTTTATGTCCCTTTTGGAACATTGTTTGGAGATATAGTTTGTAAGGAAGGAGTTTTTGTAAATACTACCAAGGTTGTGGTGATATTGAATATGCCACCATTAACAAGTGTTAAGAAGTTAATATAAAATTTTGGGCATACAAGATACTACTGCAGGTTCATTCATAATTATGATCTGATTAATGCACCATTGGAGAGATTCTTGAAATTTTTTGAGTGTTTTGTTTGGACCACTAAGTGTGATTATGCATTCAACACTTCGAAATAGAAACTTTCCATTTCTTCGATCCTAGTGTACCCATACTGGAATAAGGAATTCCATCTGCTTATAGATGCTTTCATGATTACCTTGGGGGTCATTCTTGAACCAAGGGAGGAAAACCTAGATTATCCTATCTATTTTTCTAGTAGGAAATTCTCTACAATGGAAATGAATTATATTACCATAGAGAGGGAGGCTCTTGCGATGGTATATTCTCTTTAGAATTTCAGGAAATACCTACTTGTGGGCTTTACTGACCATTATGCGATGAAGTATTTGGTGAACAAACCCATTCTGGAAGGAAGGATATGTTGATGGTTGTTGTTTCAAGAATTAACCTTTGAATTTGTTGTGAAATTAAGACGAACTAATGTGGGACGTGACCATATTTCTCGATTGGAGTCTAGAGAAGAAGGAGGATCAGTGGATGATCAGCTACCTAATGCAAACTTATTTCGGGTTGAGGCAGTTCCTGAATATCTGGAATACATCACCATGTTCCTTGCTGCTGGAAGCTTCCCGAAGGACTCCACAATGACTCTAAACAAGAAAATGGTGATTCAGGTTGTAGATTATCAACTCATCATCAGAAAATTGTATAAAATGCAACTGCATCACATCTCGCATCGACGTGTTCTAAATCATGAGAAATAGGATGT
>JAXQQM020063477.1:0-55564 GCA_034641835.2 Pinus albicaulis | reverse complement strand
AATGTGCACAAGGCACCCCAACGGTCACAAATTAGCAAAATTGATACGAGTGCCCTCGAACGAAATGGCTCGACCCGACCTGAACGCGCTTGGTCGGGAAACCTCACACGGCATGACACAGCGCACCCGACCAAACGATGCCATAAGGGAGAAAACGGAAAATCGGCCGCCCGAACGTGCACAAGGGACCCGGGCGGTCACAACTTAGCAAAACTAATATGGGTGCCCTCGAACGAAACGACCCGACCCAAACGCGCTCGGTTGGGCGACCTCACATGGTGCGACACGACGCGCCCGAACGAATGATGCCACAAGGGAGAAAATGGCAAACAGGCCACTCGAACATGCATAAGACACTCGGGCGGTCAAAACTTAGAAAAACTGATATGGACACCCTCGAACGAAATGGCCCGACCTAAACACGCGCGGTCGGGTGACCTCACACTGCACGACATGACGCCCCCGACCGTGGTTGGGGGCACACATTAAAAGTGAACCAAGAAGTGAGCGCATCACGTCTTTAATATTTTATGAAAATCCTTAGAAGTCCCATCATAACCACCTTCCATCTTCATCACAATGTGATATGTCAGCTAAAGATATCTTATTATGTTGCTCCAACCATTCAAAAAGGGGACCCAAGTTAGATTATTATTTATTAAAGGAGAGGCCAAAGAAATTAATTTACAAACCATCGCAATAGTGACACTTAGCCCAAACTGTCGCAAGAGAGACACTTAGCCCAAACCATCGCAAGAGCGACACTTAGCCCAAATTGTCGCAATAGCGACGATTTTTCCCATACTGTCGCAATAGCGACACTTTTTCCCAAACTATCGCAATAGCGACGTTTTCCTCCAAACGTCGCAATAGCGACACATAACTCTAATCCATCGCAATTCCGACGCTTTTTCCCAAACTGTCGCAATTCCGATGCTTTGCTACAAATGTCACAAGACCGACACTAAGTTCTATGTGTCGCAATATCGACACTTGTTTCCAAACGTCGGTATAGCGACAATTGTGGGTGGGATTTGAAAAATTGATAAATTTTTGGGAAATTTCCGACATTTGGTCAAAAGTGTTGGAACCAAAGTGTCAGAATTTCTGCCAAATGTACCAGTGTAAATTGGACAATAAATTGCAATCTTATCTCATAATCACTTGTAATAGTTAACTAAGTGTGATAGAATTAGTTAGCTCATGAAATTTGAGTTGAGGGTGGTTGGTGAAGCATGTAGAGTGATGCTATTTGTTTTAGAGTTCAAGTTGCAATTAAGTGCATGAGTTTAATGCATGGGAAATCAGTTAACTCAGTTAAGTGAGTTAAATTCAGTTGAAGTAGTTGTAACTGTTTGTTGCACTAGTGAGAGATCAAGTGAATTAAATCAGATTTAATTCACATGCAGTGATTTTCCATGCAAATGATGATTTAATATTAATAGCTGCATGCATGTTTGTTCTAGTGAAAACCCAGTTGAGACAAAGGTGAAAGGGAAATTGACTATCAGTTGTGTTATTAGTAAACTGCCCAGATGCAGTTAAAACACCACAGGATTTACCATGATACATGCGCAATTGAGAAGGCTGAAATTCCTAAGGAATAGGGATTGCATTCCTCATGAATTGTGTGAGAAAGGCAGGCTGAGAATTGGCTAAGTGTTGTCGATTTTTTCTGAATCAGTGTGAGACCATAGGCATAGTGTAGGAGACTCTTGTGAGAAGAGTGAATTGTAATTGTTTCATGATTCCTTAGTTCATTATACAATATAGATAGAGGGGTTTTGAGTAGAAATATTTCCCCATTAAAAATATTTGTGTTGTGGATTTATTTGCTTCTTTCTTTTACTTGGTGTGATTGGTGATCGTATTTATTTTCCACAATTGATTTGTAGAAGGATTCTGTATCTAGCTTTAGTACATTGCTTGATAAAATTGAATCCATTGGAATACATATTGTTTGTATAATTTCTATAGTTAACTTGTGTGACATGGCTCTTGCCACTCAATTAGCTCAATAAATTCGAGCTAGAGGAGTTACAGTTCAGTTTAGCATGTGTCATTTCTAATTTGTAGGAATCAAGGTTAGTTATTTCAAGTTGTTTTCAGTTAAACTAGTTATAACTATTGGAGGAACTAGTGGAAGGTCAGTTGTGCAGTGAGACATAAGTCTTACTCAGTAATCATCTAGTTAAATGATTAATCAACCCAAAATAGCTAGTGAATTAAGAGAATTCAAGTTCCCCAACTGTGGTGGAGATTCCAAGGTAGTGTAACATTGTTGTAGACTAGCCTTGAGTGTATAATGAACAATTTTAATGTAGATTACAAAATGCTTATGAAATTACTAAATCACAAGACTAGAATCTACTCTACCAATTTGCAGAAGTGAATTCACGATTGAGAACACAAATTATTAACATGCATCAAGATTCAACACACATACACAAAGAAATATCTAGGGAAAAACAACTACTCAAAACCCCTTACTATATGTATTACATTAATCAAATAATATGGATGGATACAATATGCTCTACTCAACCTTGATCTCAACCTTCACCTATATCTTCTATCCTGTGTCTGACTGTCTGACCTTGGCTAATAATTTTCCAATTTCAAGCCTTCCCAAGCTCCTAATTCCTTGCGCTGGTCCCTAGGGAATTAGGTCCCTATTAATTAGGAAATTCCCTCATCTAGATTGCACAATTCCTTTAGGTCATTCCTCTAACTACATGCACCATCTGTACAAATTAGAATATGCTATAACTGATATTCCATTGCCCTTAAAATCCAATTTCAATTGGGTAACTTGAATTCTATGCATGCATGAGCTAATTTAGGTTGATTAATCAATGAATTGGTTGATCACTGAGTTGTGTCTGATTATACACCCCACTATTAGACCCTCCACTAGTTCCTCCAACAATTGGAACTAGTTTAACTAACCATAACTCAATTTAATTGAATTAAATTGCTACAACTGAAATTAACTCAACCTTGGATCCTAAAATTTAGGAATCCACTGCGCACAACTGAACTTCATGCCGCTAGCTCGAGTTAATTTATCTATACTCCTATTTTTTAGGAATCAACTCAATTAAACTGAAGTTGAACTCATTAAACCAAATTCAATGTTCTTAACTAAGTGATAGAAGCCACGTGATCACCTCAATTAACTCCTCCAAGCTTTCTGCTGATGTGGAATTTTGAATTTCCTCAATTTTATGAAGGAAAAATCCAAAATTGAGACTTTCTTGTTGCATTTAACCCACTCCCTCTTAGCAAGAAAATGATTATGAACCACCCCAATCCTGCACCTATGGAATGTAATGCATGCAACAACTCTCACTGTTTTTGCTGCTACTACAACATCTACAACTGAGAAGCATCCAAGGAAAACTAAATCAACTGTGTCTGCAACTGTTTACTGGGAAAAAAATGCTAATGTTAACTCTGGTAATGAGCCTCCTACAGTACTGTCAACAATATGCACTCCTCAATATCTTACTAAAACTGATGCTCCTTCTATTTAATACTTTGGGCCCCCAAATCAAGGTAATGATCCATGAGGAGAACAACTCAATGGAGCTTGACAAAATTTCTGCAACTCTTGGACAAAGGATCTATGTTGCTACACCTTGCTCTTGGAGGTATAGTTTCATGTGATCCTCCTTCTCACTTGGCTCGAAATCTACCCCTGTTGGAGGTCTCTGCTTGAGTGGATGCATCCACTCCGCCTCCTCTTTGCTTCTCCATTTGTGGATGCTCCACAACTTCCTAAGGTTTCTTTTTAGGTTGAATGTTGAGAGGTCTAACATTCTCCCTCTCAACCACCATATATCTAGACTCTACCTTGCTCCTCAAGGCT
Source organism: Pinus albicaulis (assembly GCA_034641835.2). Classification (NCBI taxonomy): domain Eukaryota; kingdom Viridiplantae; phylum Streptophyta; class Pinopsida; order Pinales; family Pinaceae; genus Pinus; species Pinus albicaulis. The sequence goes on along the minus strand of JAXQQM020063477.1, from coordinate 51,693 downwards.
TTTCATGCATCTTCTACCTCAAGTTACTACTGGTTCTTGACTCAAGCACCGATATGCTTCACCTGTCCCATGGATGTGTCTCAGGAATGCCTTTCCATTGTTGAAGATAACATGGTAACCACGATCTTCCAAAACTAAAACAAAGACAATATTCTTATTTAGACCCGGAAAACACATTACATCTTTTAGCCTAAGAGGGGATACCAACTCCCTTTGAAATGTGACTCTACTGATACTAGTCACACTGCACCTTCCATCATCTCCAAAATCAATGTCCATCTGGAGATGTTTCTCCTCTAAGTCACTAAAAAATTCTTTGTTCCCCGTCACGTGGAACAATACACTATTGTCGATATACCACACACTTCCCATCAATGTGATGACCATGCATGCAATGAGAGTAAAATCAAGCTCGAACTGTGAAGCCAAGCTTCACCTGCTGCTGCTACTGTAGGCATTAGATAATTTTTGAGACTTAAAATGGGCCTCCTAAGAAAAATGTACAACAAAAATAAACTTTATAAGAACTAATAGGATTCAAGATGATGATGTCAACCATGGGGGATGATTCACCATTTTTGGAGTAAAAAAGAAAAAAAAGATTAAAAATAATAAAATATTAAAACTATTTTTCAAATCATATTTTCAACTTATCTCCCTAAGGTTTTACTCAAATTTAGAAAGGGAGTACTCATTGGATGCAAAATTTAATTCCTCATCCAAGGATTACCCATGTTGATTACTTTCGATGGACCATGCTACATGAAAAATGAGAAATACATGAAAAAACGTGATTACAACACATTTTTCATGTAGCAGGGTCCATCAAAAGTATGCAACATGGCACTCCTTGGATGAGGAATCAAAATTTTCATCCAAAAACTATTTCTACTCGAAATTTGAGTAAATCCATAGGGAGATAAGTTGAAAATAGGAGCTGAAAAAATAGTCTTTTTTTTTTTTTTCTGTCTAAAATTTGATGATGTAATGTAATCTTATTTTATTGTTTCCACTATTATTTTATAATTTCCTTTGGAAGCCCATTTTAGACCTCAAAATTCCCATAATTCTCCTTTTTCTTGCCTTCCTGTGTGGACACTTCGTGGCACAGTTCTCGAATTCATGACAGTGAAAACACTCCATTTTGGACAAGTCTTTCTTCTTTCGCTCTTGCCTGGAATTAGCTTCATATGAGAACTTCTTCTCTTTGGCCTTCCTTCCTTTGTTGACCAATGAAAAATCCTCTTCCTATTCTTTGGATGAGGTCCATCTCTGCTGTTCTGCCTAATTTCTTCCTACATTAGATCAGACCATAACCACTCCCAACTTGGTAGTTTATCTCTACCATTTACTGAATCTAGATAACTGTGCCAGCCCTTGGGAGTCCCAAAAGAGTTAGCGCTACCAAATATTCTTTAGGGATAGTAAAACTAACCTCGCCAATTTCATCATGAAACTATGTAAAGTTGCACAGGTACTGTGGAATTTTTTCATTCTTTTGCATCTTAACAATTTGAAGCTTTTCCTTGAGTGCTAACTTCATGTGGTCACTATTGTTCTTAAAAAAATCTGTCAGTGTTTTCCACGTCACGAACAAAGTCTATTTCTTGTGGATATTTGAGAAAATATGATCTCGAACTGTATCCAATATGATTCTCCTCGCTTTAGCCACATCCTTCTTCCACTGAGAAAGATCTTGGGCATCAAATGCTGGGGATTTTTCTACATTAGTCTTGGTGTATTCTAGTAGCCCATTATCATCCAGAACTGCCTCCATGTGGATCTTCCATTCCAAAAAATTTGTGGTTCCTTCCAAATAATAATCAAGCCTGAGTGCATTGAAAGCCATATTCTGAGTTCTAGAGAAAACCTACAACACTTATCTTCAAATTCGAACCTCCTCCAAAGAAAACTTCCAATCCTCTTCTTTTTATGAATCTAACTCAGATACCATGTAGAATTTTAATGTAGATTCAAAACTGCTCATGAAATTTACTAAATCACAAGACTAGAATATACTCTACCAATCTACAGAATTAAATTCACGATTGAGAAGATAAATCATTAACATGCATCAAGGTTCAACATACATACCCATAGATATATTTAGGGGAACACAACTTCTCAAAACCTCTTACTATCTATATTGAATTAATTAAAGAATCTATATGAATACAATATTCTATGCTTAACATTGAGTGCAACCTACACTTGTATCTTCTGTCCTCTTCCTGACTCACTGACCTAGGCCAATACTTAGCCAATTTTAAGCCTTCCAAAGCTCCTAATTCCTTGTGCTGTTCCATAGGGAATTACGACCCTATTAATCATCTAGATTGCGCAATTCCTTTAGTTCATTCCTCTAACTACATGCACCATATGTACACATTGGAATATGCTACAACTGATAATACATTGCCCTTAAAATCCTATTTCAACTAGGTAATTCGAATTATATGCATGCATGAGCTAATTTAGGCTGATTGATCACTGAGTTGTGATTGACTACACACCCCACTACTATACCCTCCACTAGTTCTTCCAACAGTTGGAATTAGTTTAATTGACCATAAATATATAGAAATTATATGCACTAAGCATGCATATGTCCTTGATTCACCTGATCTCACACTACTTAACTTTATGCAAAATACTGAATCAATTCCACTTAATCTTTTGCGGAAAAATTAATTGCACACACATGTGAAGCATAAACAAAAATAATCAATCGCACATAACACAGTTTTTAACCGCGAAAGCCTGAATATGAAAACTCCAAATATATATTATGTAACATGGAGATCATATGAAAATCTCATTCAAACATACAAAGCTTATCACAAGCGCTCAATACAGTACAATCGTCATACACTAATCAGGACCAATATTGCAAATCTGTGCACCGATCTTTGCCTCCTGCTAGCCTGCCTCCACTGCACAATCTTTGCTGAAGAATAGCTCTGAATGAATTCGAATTACCCTTGCCTTCACTGTGCAATCCTCATTGGAAACTCCAATGTGTGTGTGATGCAATCAATGCATCACTATAGTCACAACAGATAGTCTATCTTGCCCTTTCACCTATCTCTCCATTGGTCTCCACTGAAACTGCCATGCACTGTAGTTAATTGCTGTATTGTTTAGTTTATTAATGAGTTATTATTTGTGAATTTATTAACTAATCAATTCAATCCACTCTCACTAGTGTATCATTTAGTTAGACTAGATACAACTAGCTCAACTGAGTCTAACTGATTTAAACTGAATACAACTCCATAACTACTTCTTCCAACTGTGTCATAACTCTACCACTTGAGTTCTAACTGAGTCCTCCATGAATTAGCTCTAGTAAACCCTTGGGAATTGCGTAATACTTTCAGTCCACTGATGTGCCACATCTGTGCACTGAACTGAAGTGCTCCAAGAGAATAAGTTGCTGTTTAGTGTCTGATTATTATTAAGAGCTAATAATAATCGACATGCATCTATTTTTAGATCAACGATCTATAAATAGACTTCGCCAAATATTCTAAAAATAGAATTTCATCTATTTTTCAAACTTGATCAACCATTCATAAATAGCATCCTGCAACTTCTGAAATATGATCATCATGTCTAAAAATAGACTTGCGCCAAAAATAGCCTGTGGGCCCACTTAGTGAAGGCGACTCTTTTCACTAAGCTCATCATCTTGTTGAATCTCAACACTCCCTCTCAACAAGATAGGGATTATCCTTCACCCCTATCCTGCCTCTATGGTATTCGAATTTTCTCCTGGTGAGTGCCTTCATCAGAATATCTGCATCCTGATCCTCCGTAGGAATGTACTGAAGCAACATTATCTTCCGATGCACACAATCTTTGATATGATGATACCAGATATCAATATGTTTAGATCTATCATGAAACACAGGATTAATCGAGAGTTTAATGCAACTATGATTATCACAATGTATCACTACGGGATCTAAATGTGAACCGAACAAACCAACCAAAATCTTCCTCATCCAGATAGCCTCACATGCAGCTTGACTTGTTGCCATGTATTCTGCTTCCACTGAACTGAGTGCCACAGATCTTTGTTTCCTTCTGTACCAAGAAACTGTCATAGATCCGATACTGAAAATCCCCCCTGATGTGCTCTTTCTGTCTATTGGGATTCCTGCCTAATCTGCATCCGTGAAGCCATGCAACTTCACCTCATCCATCTATCTGTACCATAAACCATACTCAGATGTGCCCCTGAGATATCTCAGAAGATGCTTGCCTGCCTTCCAAAAGAGTTTAGTAGGCTTAAACGCATAACATATGTCCGGTCTTGTATTGACTAAATATATGAGAAAACCCACCAACTGTCGATAAAAAATGGCATCCACTACCTTTGTCGATGTAGCATCCTATTTCTTCCACCCTGGAAGAGGAGTGTCGATAGGCTTGCAACCTTGCATGTGAAACTTCTCCAGTATCTCCCGAGCATACTTTCCTTGAGACACAAACAGTTCACCTTCCCGCTACCATATTTCCAATTGAAGAAAATAATGGAGGCCCAAATCCTTCATCACAAACTCCTTTGCAAGATCTTCCTTGCATGAATGTATCAATTTCTCATCACCCGTTAGTATTAAATCATCAACATAAAGAAAAATTATTAAAAGCTTACCCTCCACCACAATTTGGTACAGGTTTGCATCCACCTCACTCTTGGTGAAGCCAAGTCTAGTGAAATAGTCAAGCCGATCCGAGTACCACACAAAGCAGTGCTTGTCGCCATACATTCAATGCTCTTTGAGTCTTCACACATGCGACTCACTACCGAAGATCTGAAATCCTTCAGCCGATCAGACACCTCTTCCTCAATGATCCCATTAAGGAACACAGTCTTCACATCCATCTGATGAATGTGCCAACCCATCTGCGCTGAGAGAGCAAGGATGGTCTGTATGGAAGAATACCGTGCGACAGGTAAAGGTTTCTTCATAGTCAATCCCATCAATCCGTGAGAAGCCTCGGGAAAAAAATCTTGCCTTATACTTCATGACACTCCCATCAACAACCTTCTTTACCTTGTAGATCCATCTTGATCCTACAACTGATTTTCCCACCGGCCTTGGAAAAATCTCCCAAGCACTGTTTCTGACAATGGAGTCATACTCCTCCACCATGGAATCTACCCATGTGGGCTCCTGCACTGCTTCTTCGAAAGAAGATGGCTCTGTCATGATACACTTGCTCATAAGAGCCATGTATCCAGTATATCAGTTAGGTGACTGTCTCTATCTGCGCTGTGATGTAGGAACTCCTACATTCTGTTCCACATCCACCTTCAGACTCTCAGCTTCTGTGGTATGCTTTATGCCTTGTCTGATGTTTGGTTCTACATGAGTGGACTCCTCCACTCCATGAATATCCTCCTGTGGTTGATCCACATCCAGAGGCTCATCTTTGGGAACAAGTAGTTCCATCACTGCATGCAAGTCTAGCTCCCTCTCAAGCATAGCTTGTGCAACACCCACGATCGTTCTGTTCTTTCTCTCTACGACCCAATTCTGCTGTGGGTTATGAGGTGCTATGAGTTCTATTAGAATTCCTTCTTTGCTACAAAAGTATTTGAATTCGCCCGAGATGTATTCACCACCATTATCACTCCGTAGAGCTTTCATTTCCTTCCCTAACTCCTTCTCCACCAATGCCTTGAACTCATAGAACTTTGAGAACGTTTCACTCTTCTTCTGCATGAAGAAGATCCAACATCTACGAGAATAGTCATCAACAAATATCACATAATATGTATGTTTTTATATTGAAGCAACCGAGAATGGTCCACACATGTCTGTGTGAATTCTCTCCAAGATCACCGAAGCACGGTTCTCCTTCTCATGAAAGGTGGTCTTCACAAACTTACCCATAGTACATCCCTTGCACTGATCTGACTATGCAAGAGTACCCTTGGGAAGTCCAGTAGAAATTTGCTGCAAAATCTTCAAAGCGCCATGGTGAAGATGGCCCAATATCCTGTTCCATAATTTGCCCTCATCCTGACTCACTACTTCTTCTGCTTTGCCCACCATTGCAGCGCAACCATCTACCTCCAGCTTGTAGAGATTCTTAATTCAAACCCCTATATTCTTGGTTTGACCCATTGTTTTATGTAGAAGGAAGGATTTTCCCTCACCGAAAACAACATCATAACCCTTGTCTTCTAGCATTGCAACTGAGACCAAGTTCTTCTTCAGACCTGGAACATGCATGACATTCATCAACAAGAATGGATTACCGGACTCCCTCTCAAAGGTAATGGTCCCAATGCCAGTTGCACTGTACCCACTGTTGTCTCCCATATCTATATGCATCTAGAGGTCCTTCTCTTCCAATTCACTAAACAGCTCTTTGTCTCCCATCATATGGAAAGACGCACCACTATCAAGATACCACACCGATCCCATGCAGCTTGAAACCAAGCATGAAATCAAGGAAAAATCCAGCTCAAATTGCGAGGCTAAGGCCTCTCCAGCTGCAGATCCAGCAGCCTGCTTATTCTTCTTCTTCTGTGGACAGTTAGTGGCGAAATGTCCATGCTCGTGACAGTGAAAACACTTCACTTTGGACAAATCCTGCTTCTTGCCTTTAGCATCGGATTTTGAAGAAGATTTATTCCCCTTCCCTTTTCTTTCTTTGGTAGCCAAAGCACAATTATCTTCATCTTCATTCTTCGATGAAGATCCATCCTTGGTACCCTACTTTATCTCCTCCTGCACAAGATCCGACCAAAGTCGCTCCCATCCTAGCAGTTTATCCTGTCCATTGACAGAGTCTTCGTAGCTATGCCAACTCTTCGGAAGCCCAAGGAGAGCCATGCTCACCAAGTCTTCATCATCAACAGTAACCCCCACACTTCCTAGTTCATCCTTACAGTGGACAAACTTTGTGAAGTATTTTGGAATACTGTCGCCTTTCTCCATTTTTATTTTTCTGAGCTTGTCTTTAAGCGCCAACTTCCTCTGGTCACTTCTGATTTGGAACACGTCTATCAAAGCCTTCAAAATTAAGAATGGAGTGGATTTCCCATGAAGGCTGGACACAATATGGTCCTTCACACCTTCCAACAGAATCCTCCTCGTCTTGCAGTCTTCTTTTGCCATGCATCAAGTAATGCAACATCGCTAGATCCCGGCTTAGGAACATTGCTATCGATGAACTTCTTTAGCCCATTATCCTCCAGCACCGCCTCCATCTTTTCCTTCCAGGCTATGTAATTCGAGCTTTCATCAAGGGCATACTCCAATCGAAACCCGTTGAAAGACATTTCAATGTATACTCGATTTCTGCACCAAGAATCTTTTGTAGCAAATTCGAATTGTCCACCAACACAAACTCACTTCAAAATTGCAATCTTCAATAAACAATGCTCTGATACCATGTAGAAATTATATGCACTAAGCATGCATATGTCCTTGATTCACCTGATCTCACACTATTTAACTTTATGTAAAATACTAAATCAATTCCCCTTGTTAATCTTTTGCGGAAAAATTAATTGCACACACATGTGAAGCATAAACAAAAATAATCAATCGCACATAACACAGTTTTTAACCGGGAAAGCCTGAAGCTAAAAATGTTGAGATTGCAACAAGATGATGAGCTTAGTGGAAAGAATTCGTCTTCACTAAGTGGGCCCACAGGCTATTTTTGGCGCAAATTCTATTTTTAGACTATGTCTATTTTTAGACATATGAATCATGTTCTATGAGTTGCAGGATGCTATTTGTGGATGGTTGGTCAAGTCGGGAAAAATATATGGACTTCTATTTTTAGAAATATTAATAACATACTTTTAGATCGCTACCTAAAATGTGTAAAACAGATATGTCTAATATTATTAGCTCTTAATAATATTTGGACTATAAACATTATCTTATTCTCTTACACTTGGCTATACGACGTGGCACAGAAGCTGACAGAAGGAATTACACTATTCCTGAGGGTTAAGTGGAGCCATTGCATGGATACTTCAGTTAGAACTCATGTGACAGAGTTTGGTGGAGTTGATTGAGGAAGTTAGTGGAGTTGTATTCAGTTTAACTAATCTAAACATAGTTGAGCTATTTGTATCTAGTTTAACCGATTGATACAATTAGTGAGAGTGGTGTGAATTAATTATTAATTAATTCACTAATTATAAACTCATTAATCAACTAAAGAATACATCAGTTAACTTTAGTGCATGGACAATTTTAGTGGAGACCAGTGCAGAGATAGGTGAAAGAGTAGGTTAAATATCAGTTGTGACTATACTGTAGCATATTTGCAACAACCAATGATTGGAGAAGCCAATGAGGATTGCGCAGTGCAAGCCAGGTGGTTCAAGTTATTTAATGAGTCATCCTACAACATTTTTTATGCAATAGAGGCTGGCTATCAGGTGGCAGAGATTGGAGCATGTGTTTTGCTAGATCTAGCTTGATTAGTGTGTAGCAATTGGAGGTTGTGCTGAGAGATTGTGAGGAGATTTGTACAATGATTGTTACATGATCTCTATGACATATAATATACATATAGTTGGGGTTTTCAGCTTTAAGCTTTCCCATGAAATACTGTGTTCATATGTGTGAATTTTTATGGTTTTAATGTGCACATGCAATTGATTTTATTTCCACATGTAATGATCAATTGTAGAAGAGATTTTGTATTGTGCATGAAGTTAAAATAGTGTGTGATCAGGAGAATCTTGGTGAATAATATATCAGTTATTCAAAATTTCTACGTAAAACCCCAACTATATATTATGTATCATGGAATCATATGAAAATCCTCATACAAAGCTTATCAAGCTCTCAATACAGTACAATTTTCATACACTAATCAGGAACAATCTTGCAAATCCATGCACCGATCTTGGCCTCCTACTAGCCTGCCTCCACTGCGCAATCCATACTGAAGAATAGATCTGAATGAATTCGAATTACCCTTGCCTTGATTGCACAATCCTCATTGGAAACTCCAATGTGTGTGTGATGCAATCAATGCATCACTATAGTCACAACATATAGTCTATCTTGCCCTTTCACCTATCTCTCCATTGGGTCTCCACTGAAACTGCCATGCACTGTAGTTAACTGCTGTATTGTTCAGTTGATTAATGAGTTATTATTTTTGAATTAATTAACTAATTAATTCATTCCACTCTCACTAGTGTATCATTTAGTTAGAATATATACAACTAGCTCAACTAAGTCTAACTGAGTTAAACTAAATACAAATCCATAACTACTTCTTCCAACTGTGTCATAACTCTGCCACTTGAGTTCTAACTGATTCCTCCATGCATTAGCTCCAGTAAACCCTTGGGAATTGCGTAATTCCCTCAGTCCACTGATGTGCCACATATGTGCACTGAAATGAAGTGCTCCAAGAGAATAAGTTGTTGTTTAGTGTCTGATCATTATTAAGAGCTAATAATAATCGACATGCATCTATTTTTAGATCAACGATTTATAAATAGACTTCGCCCAATATTCTAAAAATAGAATTTCATCTATTTTTCCAACTTGATCAACCATTTATAAACAACATCCTACAACTTCTGAAATGTGATCATCATGTCTAAAAATAGACATAGTCTAAAAATAGACTTGCGCCAAAAATAGCCTGCGGGCCCACTTAGTGAAGGCGACTCTTTTCACTAAGCTCATCATCTTGTTGAATCTCAACAAAATCAATTTAACTAAATTAAATTGCTCCAACTAAAATTAAATCAACCTAGGCTCCTAAAATTTAGGAACCCATTGCACAACACTGAACTTCATGCCCCTAGCTCGAATTAACTGAGTTATACTCTTATTTTTTAAGAATCAACTCAAGTAAAATGAAATTGAACTTATTAAATCGAATTCAATGTTATTAAGTGAGTTACAAGAGCCATGTCACCTCAGTTAACTCCTCCAAGTTGTTTGCTGATGTGGAATTTCGAATTTTTTCAGTTTTATTAAGACAAAATATGAATTGAGACTTTCTTGCTGCATTTTCAACATACATGTGTTGCATGTAGTCAGATGATTAACCTTGGGAATTATGTAAGCATTTTGGAGGAAATTCCTAAATAATAGGGGCCTAATTTCCTCAAGAATTTCACAAAGAAACAATGGCTCAAGTAGAGGCATAAATTGACTAAGTCCAGGTCAGAGCTTCTTAGTTAGCAGAGAGATAGGTTATTCACTTGCAGGTTGAGCTCAAATTTAAGTAGCAATTGTAATACATCTCTATTCATAAAATTAATGCAAGTAAACAAAGTGGTTTTTAGCAAATTTCTTTCCCCTGAAAAATACTTTGTGCATGTGTGTTATTTCTCATTGCATGTTTGTGATTGATGTTATAAATTGTGAATCGAATTCCGCAAAGCAGTAGTGTAGGATTGTGTCTTGTTATTTTGATTAAAATTTCATGAGTAGTTTCAATTCTACACCATCTACACCATAATTTCTACAAGCGCAAGTATTAAATCATAATAATCTAACTGTAACCAACCACTTGGGAATACTCAGGAACATAAAACATTCCTCCTAACCATGAATTTCCACTAGCAATTCCCTCAAGCTCAAACCTTCTTGCCTCCAAGAATAAACAACCTCATTGGATTCCCTAGTGGTTTTCTTATAGTTCTTCCCAATAAATTTTTCCTTAGCAACATTATTTTAGGGCTTGCACCATTTATTTACCTAGGATTTTTAATTAAAGTAAGAAAAAATATTTCCTTTTCTTTAAAGCAAACCTTTCTCTCCATTTGTGCTTTTTTTAAACCCAAATTATCAATTCTCTCCAACTAAGTATTTAACATAATATTTCTCTCCCCTTATGATATTATCATTTGACATTTCTCTCATTTGGATTTTTAGGATAAAATTTGGGAAGGTCCACCATGTGGACTTAACCACTAACAATTTTTTCTAGAACAACAAAAATTCTCTATTACTCCAGTGCTATTTTCTGATCATTCCCAAAAAAATCATTTTATTCATCAATTAAAATTTAATTTCATAATCACATAATTTCAATCCTAAATTCCATAGCCATTAAGTTCAAAAAATAATTAAACAACCTAAAAATATTCATATCTTCAAAAAGCAAGACATAGGAGTGTCACACAAATACACCTACATCAAAATATCAAATATCCCAAAAGAATATATCAGAACCAACCAAATCTTTGCGATTAAAAATTTCGAAAAATTTGTGGATTCCTTAAATGATTCACAAAATCATACCACAACCAAATGCACCAGATTTGAATCAAATATCTGCAATACTTGGTTGATTTTGTTTAAATTTTAAATAATCATCATAATCCCAATAACAATGCTAATCAAAATACCTTTATAACATTGAGATAATTTCAACCAATTAAATATTTGAGCTCACCATAATGAGATGTGTTGGATTCCATAGCTTTGTACTTTTTACTATCAGAACTAACAAAAAATCACATGAATCCAAGCGGAAAAACTATAACTATTCATTCTTTGAAGTCTCCTTGGCTACAACTACAAAATATATTATGTTGCTAAGATCTTATGTGATTTTTCAAGATCGTGGGTCTGCTAATTCATCTCGCAGATAGTAGGAGTGATTCTGCACTATTTGATTACCTCACATAATTCAGAAACCTCCCAACAACATGAAAGTTTCCACAAAGTCTGACCAAAATCATCAAACAAGTTTAAGAAAAAGTTTATCTATTCGGCATATAACTCACAACCCAACCTTGTTCACATGTAAAAAAATTCCTAAGAAAACAATCTTTGTTTGGGAGTGTCAATATCTCTCCAACGATTATCAATTTCTTCGAGGTGTCCACAATTGTTGTAAAGAAAACAATCAGATATGAGCACTAAATAAAAATAATATCAGATTGCTCAAAGTCATAATCACACTCAGGCTCTCCACACAAAGCAATGACAACAACCACATGCAAATCTGCATGACACCCACATGCAGTTTCCACTAACAAATCTTAACAAAAAAATATCGCAAAAACATCCAACAAGACATGAAGACTGATGAAAATAGTTCAAAATCTCTTTAAACTGCGAAAAAATGGTGCTACTGGTAACACCAATTTTAAATTGGAGCTTGATTTGATGTTTAAAAAAAATAAAAATAAAAAATTTTAGAGCTAAAATTCTTATTTTATCGTCATAGGTTTTGTAAGTTAATAATTATGTTAACCATAATCCTTAAAAAAAAATATCGTGGTTAAGGAAAAGGTTAAATTTAACCTTTAAATTGAAAATGGGTCTAACTAATTAACTTTTAAATTAAAAATTGGTGCCATTAACAAATTTTTATTTTATTTTTAACTTATACAAATTCATGGCCTCAGTGTTGGAACCAAAATATTAAAATTTACTCTTCAATTGGAATTTGGTATTCTGGATAGCACAATTTTTCTGAACTTAAAATTGCAACATTTTTAAAATTATAACTTAAAAAATTTAGCACATTTTTCTGAACTTAAAATTGCAACATTTTTAAAATTATAACCTAAAAAATTTGTACTGTTTTTTTCCATATTATATTTTCTAGAGAAAACCTTTAAGTATTTCTCTTCATTTCAAGAATGGTAACTAAGATAAGTTCTAGAATATTCATGGAAAAAGGTTGATTAAGAACACAACTTGAAGCTATTATAACAATATACTTATTAAGAGCTCAAGATATCACTCATGAGAATTGAATCCAAATGAGAAGGGTAACAATAATTCTCTCTCGATCAATTGAACTAAACCCAATTGACAAAAAATAGGTATCCTTATATACAAAACCATAAAAAGGAAAAAACAAACCTTAAAAAGGAAAAAAATAAAAGATAAAAAAATTCATATATATATGGTTTAAAAATAAGATATTAAGCACTCATATTATTCCCCATGAAACTTTTGAATTAATCCTTGAATTGTAAGTTGATGTTTCCAGTATTCATTTTTTTTGTTAATTTGAAAAAGCAACATTTTCATAACATTTACTTAAACATAAAAAAATTAACACTATTGTAAATAATATTATAAAAATAAAAATTTAAAAATTCATATATATATATTTTTTAAATTTCTAGCCCATGTGACTATGGAATAATGGTGAATGGGTGTACTATTAAGGCACTTCTAACGAAGTCCCCCATAAGTGCTATCTACCATAAAAAATTTCCAAATTCATATTTTTTTTTAATACTACTATCTTTTTGAAAAAAAAAATCAACAAAATTCAAATAAAATAAAATATATAATTTAAAAAATTTGAAAAAAAAATCCATGTATAAGATGTATTATATGAAACATTTTTCTTCTTACCCTTGTTACAATCGGTAACGAGTTGAAAACCAGCCACCACAAATGACATTGTGGGTAGATAGAGTAACAAGTTGTTACTAGCACGTCGTAAATGATGGTATGGAAGGAGGAGGTGATTATTAATATCACTTTTTTTTTTTTTAAATTTCATCTAAAAATAATTATGATGGTTATTAATTTTTAAATGTGTTATATATATTGACAAACACACACATGGAATAGACGAATAGGAAAGATACACATGAGATAATTATATTATTCACAATGTTACATATTTATAATACATTGGAGTAACCCTTGGATTCATATTCCAAGGTCTCTTGGACTCCCTTTGACTTTCCAACTCCCACAACTTAACCATTGGCGGATTAGGTGTCCAACATTCCCCCCTTAATCCGAAGGGGTGTGTATGAGTCCAATAAGAGAGCTATAATACAAAACATGTAAAATATGGATGGCAACACTAGGATGAATGTGTTCTCTGAAATGTTAGCATAAGGTGGTGGTTTAAGGTTGACCACCAACACTGGAACACTTAGTGTAGTTCCCAGAACTCTTCTGAATTTGGTAAGAAGTTGAGGTCTTTTGCTAGAGGAAGTGCTCCTAATGCTTTGAAGAGGGACACCTTCAACCTAGAAAATGGAGGTTTGCAACCTACATAAAAAGTGAGAACCTCAACTTTAAAAGGGAGGTCTCAACTTGCGATGGTTTTTTATGAAACCAACTCATGAAATAGAGGAAAAGATATATCAACGACTTAGAAATATTCCTCTTTGAGGGGGAAAAATCCTTTACATTACATAAATGAACAATTATTTAATGATACGAATGAAAAAACCTACCTTCTATTTATAGGAGTCTAAGGGTTTATGATATAACAATATGGGGATCACCTGGGCATAATAATAACAATAATGGGGCTACACCTATGGTGCATAATAATAACAATATGGGGACTACATGGGAACAAAAATAACACTAATGGGGCTACACTAATAACAGCAGACACCCCGGATGCGGGTGGCCATCATGCCGGATAGGTGGCAAGGGTGGTGGGTCGGCGGGCGAGTGGGGTTCTACCACTGCCAACCTTCTTTGCATCCTCTGCCCCATTAATTTCATTAACATTGCACTGTCCGGGTTATTTATGCGGCACACTCGTCTAGACTCACGCTCAATCCACAGAGATATGGCTTCTCCGGGACGCTATAGACCAGATTTATTGCCCCTTCGCTCCTGCTGTGCTTCAATGGTCTCTGAGCCAAGCTCTCAGACTAACACTGGTTGCAGGTGCTCGCTTTCCTGTTGTGTTAACCTTGCTCCTGGATTGCACTTCTCGCAAAGCTCTTTTTGCACTCAGAGTTTGGCATTCGCTCTGTCTCTCTCCCTGTGGAGATTGATTCTTACCAGCCTTCAGTCCTCAGTTTGGACACTTCCTGTTCTTTCAAATTTAGAACTTCTCATCTGAATTCCATACCTCGTTTGCGCAATCGGATGAGAAGCTGACGAGGCTCAAGCCGTGGTGGTCCTTCTCGTCGCCCTCCTCCCTCCTCGCCTAGCTCCTCTTCTCCGCCATCTGATTCCATGAGGGGACGATATCCTGAGACTCGTAGCGGTAGGAGCTCTATGGTGGGGCATGGGAGTGCTCTGCAGGCAAGAAACCTCTCCAGTCTACCCCCGGGTCAGCAACACAGAACTCAGTTCCGCTTCCCTTGCTTGCTCAACATGCCTACTGTCACTGCCACCATCACCATTGACTTCAAAGAAGAGCCGCCTGATTCGACTGCCAAGCTTTCCGACTCTCCTTCGGTACATTTGACATCCGATAGGCCCTGTTCTCCTCCTAAAGCTGGTCAGATGCAGAAGATGGCTGAGGGCGGCTCCTCACTGGATCCCTTCTTAGATTCTGTTGCGGGCGTCTTTATGGGTGGCTGTTCTTCTACTCCGGTTGTCAAGGATAGGGTGGACACTTCCAAACAGGTTGCTCTGGATGATAATGTTGTTGTGCAGGACGAGGATGACCCCGACGCTCACGCCTGCCCTGTGGTCGAGTCGCCTCCTTCCTCTCAAGGTAATTTATTGCCCTTCTTCATTCAGGCTTGTTTTTGGCTACTCTTTGTGCCAGGCTCAGCTCTGGTATTCGTATGCTGACTCAGTTTAGCTGGTTCTACTTCCACTGCTCTTTTGATTGTCGGGTTCCCCTTCGTGGGCGGCAGACTATGTTGTATAAGACTGTTCATGTTTACATTTCTGAAGCTAAATGCTGTAGGTTGATATACTGTTTCGATACTCCCACTGGTTTCCCCTATGAGGGTGGCTTTTTTGTGCTTAGATGCCCATCTGTGCTTCATTGTTGTAACTATCTCTCGGTACTGTGTGTTGTTATTTTGACAAACCATCATGGCTGTACTAGAATTCCCATCTCTCGGGCCAGAATCTCTGAGGCCTCGGCCTCCATGTAATGCATTTTTGTATATTAATAGATTAAACTTACTCAGAAAAAAAAAAAAAAACAATAAGGGGCGACACTATTATTATAGGGATCTAACATGCCCCTCTCCTTCAAATAAGTTTTGTCCTCAATGCTTAATTATTTCTGGATGCTTCTATATAAAATTCTCATCCTCCCATATGGAATCTTCAATAGGTAAGTTCTTCCACTTGTTGAGATACTCTGAAATTGATCGATTTCGTTGTTGTCAAGTTCTTGTTTTTGTGAATTCTTTAGGTTCTAATATGATTTTTACTTCCTCTTCAAGTTCTGGAAATATTGTTTGAACTGGGATTTTTTCACCTATAATGTTACTTAAGCATGAAACATGGAAAACCACGCGCACTTGGGAAGATGTAGGAAGCTCCAATTTGTATTCCATAGTACCAATATTTTGCAACACCTTGTAAGGACCATAGTACTTTAGTGATAATTTATTATACTTCTTGCTTGAGGGACATTGGTTTTTATGGTTGTAGCCATAAAAATACCTAGTCACCTACATCAAAACTTCTTTTGCTGTGATGTTGTTGTTTCAGTCGATTCCGCAACAAAGTTAGGTTATCCTATAAGAGTTGGAGAACTTGTTGTTGATGCTCGATGTGATCTTCTATTACTTGATCATGCATATTATATTTCATGTCATACATCTTAGCCTCCATGTCTACTTTTAAACCATCTATCTTATCTTTGGTTTCTCTTTGTGAGATCGAAATTTGTTTCCCTTGGTACTGTAATTTTGATATATCATATTTCAATTCTTCCTCTTCATGCATCATAGTAGAGTATTCTAATGGCTTAATGGGTGCATAATTATTTTTGGGATGTATTATAGAACCCAATACTGATAAAGATGCTTCAATATTCCCTTGGAATCACCTCAAGCTGATTTTTTAAACAAAGGTTGAATGCAATTAAAAAAAGAAAGAAAAAAAAGCACATTTTTTCTTTTTCTTTTGAGGATCTTGATATTTAACCTAATGTATCTCTGTGATTTCGGATCTTCAATATCTAAAATTAGGTCCCATAGTATCCCTATGAGTCTTCTTTCCAATGCCACAGGTCAGACCTAGTTTGGATTCTTCAAGGTCAAGTTATGTCCAATATCCCATAATGACCTAATTATGTGCTAGTTCAGTAGAGCGAAATTGTAGAACATGCCACATGTCACTATTTCATCCTTCAACTCTGAAATCGATACAAAAGAAACTACAGTATGTTCTATTTCGAGAAATTTTTACTGAATTCCAATTTGATGTCTGAAATGAAAGTTATGATTTTCCCTCGGCCACCTATTTGAGATGAAATTATGGAGCCTGCAAAAACCCTAACTTCCACAGATCATATCTCCAAAAATATGGCGAACAAATATCTAAAATTTTTACAAATTTTTCCTATGGATTTCGGCTCAAATGGGTTTTTGTTTGAGCTTCTTAACCATCATATAAAACAAGTTATAACAAAAATACTTGGATGACCTGTTTGTAGCAACGAAACCCTAGAATCCAAAGCTCTAATACTAAATGTTATGAAACCAGCTCACAAAATAGAAGAAAAGATAGATCAACGACTTATAAATCTTCTTCTTTGAGGGGGAAACCTCCTTTACATTACATAAATGAACAATTCTTGGATGATACAAATAACAAAACCTACCTTCTATATATAGGACTCTAAGGGGTTACCATATAACAATATGGGGACCACCTCGGTACAATAATAACAATAATGGGGCAACACCTATGTGGCACAATAATAACAATATGGGGACTACATGGGAACAAAAATAAAAATAATGGGGCTACACTAATAACAATAAGGGGCTACACTAGTATTATGGGGATCTAACATGGTTTAAGGATGACCACCAACTCTGGAATGCTTAATGAAATTCCTGGAACTCTTCCAAAACTAGAAAGAAGATGAAGTATTCTGCTAGAGGAAGTGCCCCAAATTATTTGAAGAGGGAGAAGCTCAACCTCAGATAGATGGTTTAAGGTTGACCACCAACCAAAGGCATGCTTAGGATACAACTCCGAATTTGGTATGGTAGGTTGTGGCTCAGGCTCACTTGATGTGGCTTTGAATCTTATATATGACCATAAATTCCACCCTTGTCAGATACAAGGTGAGATGATGGAGAAAACTCAACTGTAAGACTTTTTAATACTCTAGAACAAGTTCTAACATATGAACGAAATATCTTCTTGGCTATTGAAGCCCATTTCCAAGAAGCGATCCATCCAAGATGAATTTTTGTTCTTGTAGGAGGCTTGTTTCTGAAGCATATCACTACAAGGAAAAGACCCTCTAGAGGAGGTTATAACAGAGGTTTTTAGTGTTATAAAATTGGCCAAAATTTTCAAAAACATTTTTCTACAACATCCGTTTTCGGTAATGGAGGTTTTGGCAGAGCTTCTAACAGAATTTCAACACAACTGAAAAAATCTAGGCAGCCGGAGGTTGTTACGGATGTTTTTCTCATTGGTGCGCTAATCAGGTGTCAATGCACCGGTGCATTGTACAATGAATGCACCGGTACTGTAAACCTACCAAGCACTAGGATGGAAAAAAAATTTAGGATGCCAGAGGCATTTAGCAATGTCTCGATGCATGTTAGCCAAATAGTCGCACCGGGGCAGTCGAAGGTGCATGCACCGGGCCGTTAAGGTGTAAAACCGCATCGGGCGCACTGTAGGTGATACAACACACTAGGCCATTCTAATTGGTATTGGTATTTGTGCAGTGCCCATAGGTCGTATAAATGCATTGGTTTGCAATATTATACAAACGCACCAGCGCGCAATTTCACACAAATTCACTGAGCATTCTAATCGGTATTGGTATTTGTGCGGTGCCCATAGGTCGTAGAAACACATCGGTGCACATTATTATGCAACGCACTGGTGCACAGTATCACACAAATGCACCGAGAATTCTAACTGATATTGGTATTTGTGTGGTGCCCATAGGTCGTAGAAACGTGTTGGTGCACATTAGCATACAAATGCATTAGTGCACAGTAACTAACACGCACCAGTGTTCATTTTGCATTTTTTAGAAACATCGACTTGTGACAATGCAATTATTGTGATTTTTAAAAATTCATTATTCATCAAAAGTCGTCACATATATTATAACAATATTCATATCAGTTAAATTTTTATTAGTGCATTTGAATGTGATGTTTGGATTAATTTATTATATCATATCATCATATTTCGTATCTCTTCATTATAATATTTAATCATCTATATATTTAATCAGTGGTGTAACATTTCACAGTGACAATGGAGAACACAATTGAATAAATTAAAATTTATTTTATTATATATATGAATAAGAAACTCTTTGTCATACAAAATGGAACAATTATTGGTATCCATCTGTCTTTCAATTGGGACACTATGTCCATTGCATTAAACAAAATGTCTGATTTCACAGACAAATATTTCAAAAAATACATGCCTTGCTTTGATATCTAAACATATTGATCATCATTCTTCGCTTGAACTGCTGTCACTTCTCGAGCCACTTCCATGACTTGGGTTATTTTGAGGAATGTTTTGTTCATGGTCTTGATTGTCTTCTTCTTTTTCAACTTCCATTTACAAACATAAAAATAAATTGTAATGAGTGTATATACATTGGTGAGAATAATGAAAATTGAAATATTAAATAGTATACATCAATGTAAATCGAAAAGAAATGATGTACCATAGCAAGAATTGAGTCATGAACTATACACATTCTTTCAAAACCAAATTTCATGCCATCTTTCAACATTTCATTTGTTGGCGCAGTTCCATACTTTATTTCCTGCAAGTTTTATACCCCATAACAAATCATATATTTAATATAAAAGATTTTTTTGTTATATTAATTGTAGACGGAGCTAAGTAAAACAAGATCAATAGGTGCTTACAAATTCCACAATTAATTTATGATATGCCAACATATACTGACAACCCATGTTTAATCCAATGTCAATAAATTTGTTTGATGGTTCTTCTTTATATTTTAGCACCTGTTTGAAGACATTCAATGATGATTGTTGTAAAACAACTTAAAATATACAAAAATGAAATCTACTTAAGTTGTTATAAGGAAGTAACAATTACTCACAAAATTAGATATCAACCCTTTTCTTCCTTGTCGTCCTAGTTTATGTGCCGAATGAGTTCCATTTTCTTTTTTTTTTCTACAAGAAAATACTTCAAAATTAATATTTAATGCTAAATTGTTTATTTATTGTACCTAATCGAAAAATTCAATGATTTCATATTACATTTGAAGCACGTTGTTGTTGAGATGGCTCCTTGTGCGATGCAATTATATCCATTTCTTTGACCATCTCCTTGTGCACCTTTTTGGACATTCCTACTCGCATATTTCTGATATCAACTCATTCATCCTTTGATTTCATAATCTTCCTAAAAATGTAACATGACAATAAAATATTTAATTTTTATATTGATACATGAAAAGTAAATATAACAAAAGTGATATTTATAAATGATTGCTTTCTAGTAATATATACATATAATTCTAGAAAAAACATTTAAAGAAAGATTACTTTTTCATTCTTTCTTTTTTGTTGTTGTACATTTTTGCTATTAAAAGTTTGACATGTCTCATTGACCAATTCTATGGAAAGTCATCCTGTAGTTTAGATTAAAATTTGGTTCTTGGAATCATTGGATTGATTTTTGTATTGTAAGTGGAAAGAACGTCTATACATTCGTTTCAGTAGATCTCTCAAAGTTTTGTCAAAGGTTTTCCCCCTTTCATTAACCTCCAGCACCACTCCAGATGAGCTAAGGAGCAAGTCATTTTCATTTGCATGTTCTATTTTTTTTTCTTTTCTTAGAACAACATTCCTTTTCTAAGTTGCTGGTCAATGTAGAATATTAAACATATGTGAATTAATAGATTGTTTGAAACATGTTATCTAATATTTTTAAGTATATTATTAATGAAAATTAAAAAAAGAAACTCATATTGGATCGATATTATTTTTTCATTCACCTGATTCATCCTTCTGCAATTTTTCCATCAAGATTTTATGCTCTTCTTGTCTTAGATCATAAATAATCTTATCGAGCTTCGTCATTTCGTGGCTCTGCATGATACACAATAAAAAATACATATTAGTTAAACTTACATATACTTCAAAAATAATAATTTTTGTAAAGAATTTACAAAGAACTTGCATTTTTTTCTTTTCTCGATGTGCTATCAATATTTTTGTTACTTGATCTCTTGTCAGCCATTCATTTTTCAATATGAAGCCTGTACCATACCATTTATTAATATATTTTATAAATAAATCACAAAATTTTTAGGTAAAAAAAATAAAAATAAAGAAAACGGTGCGCCATTCAATAAGTACGCACTGACGTCGGTGTGGCGTGTTCTTATAAACGCACCGCCAAAATAGTAGAAACACCATATGGTTCATTCTGTGAACAAGGAGACCCGATGCATTATATGTTAACCAGTGCACCGATTAACACAAAAAAATTAATAAAAATCCTCTAGTGTTAGTTTTGTAGCATAAGATGTCGTGGAGGAGGCGGTGCAACATGTTCTTACAAACGCATTGAGAAAACAGGGGAACACCGCACGGTGCTCTCTATCAACAAGGAGACCTTGTGCGTTATATGTTAACCGGTGCACCGATTAGCACTGATATAAATAAAAAATTGTTTTATCAAATAGTATGTGCGCGGTGCGCTAATTTACATAGGGCACACAGATTAAAAAAATCTATTCCATAGTATGTGCGCGGTGCGCTATTTTACACAGGGCGCACAGATTAATTTTTTTTTTTTTTTAAATTATTTTTATCAAACAGTACATGCGCGGTGCACTGTAATAAAATAGCGCATTGGTATGCTATGTTACACAGGGCACATCGATTATATATATATATATATATATATATATATATATATATATATATATATATATATATATATATATATATATATATATATATTCTTACCTACAAGGAAAGGCCGACATGGATCGGGATTTGACTCTACGAGTCGCCTTCGTTGTGTTGTAGATATCATTCATATATATATATATATATATATATATATATATATATATATATATATATATATATATACAAAACCTGTAAATCTAAAATGAAAAGCCCTAATTCTGATGTCATATAAGTAGGAAGAAGCAAGGGCATAAAAAAAAAGAATCAAGGGTTTAGCATAAGGGTGTTTTTTTTTGTTTTTTGTTTGTTTGCTTGTTTTTTTTTATTTTGTTTTGTTTTGTTTGTTTTTGTTTTTTGTTTTGTTTTGTTTTGTTTTTTTGTTTTGTTTTGTTTTTGTTTTTGTTTTTTTGATGAAAATGAACAACAAAATTTAAAATTGTTACTTACCATGTATTAAATCAAACAGAAACTGTAAAAAGAAACAACTATTACAGTAAAATATAATCACCATATGGTTTGAAATTCTATACTACAGGGTTTGAATCACCAAATGTTTGAAATTATGATTCTCTGAATAGTTATGTTCGAAATTATTTCGCTATTCCATAGTGCTCTTGTGCTCTCTTGCTCCAAGTATGTCTCTCGTGCAAATATCTCCCTGAAATTTTTGCAAAAATAATGAAATAATGAAATTTTTTTACTATTTAAAGAATTTTTTTTATGAAATTATATTTTTGAAAATAATTTGCCACCCATTTTTCAATTTACCTCTTTTTTTTCACTTTAAAAAATAAAGTTGTGTTTTTTATTTACGGTTATTTAGGGCGTTTGTTATCTATCCACACCGGTGCGTCAATTAATAACACAACACTGGTGCGCAGTAACTAAAATGCACTGGTGCGATTAACTGTACATTAGCACCGATAACAATAATTCCATTTTTAAGGCATCGAAATTACTTTTAGGTATGTACACCAAAATTTATTGTTGATTTTTCTCAAATGCAGAGAGAAAATATCATAATTATATCGAATGGACAATTCTTCAAAATCCATCTCGTTTCATAATATTTCTCAAATTCCATCACAAAGTTCTCCCTATCCATCTTGATACGTAATATTTACATCATATTTTATTTATATTTTCGTTATTTAATTACATTTATTTATTTTATCCATATCAACTAGCTGAATAAAATTAACGTATACAAATTTGCAAGTTCATGCAGATTCAAAATCGAGTTCAGATGCAAAAAATATTCAAACAATTCCAAAACATCAGAAGTTCTTATCAGGAGCAGCATACTGCAAGGCACATTTGGTAGATGAAAATGGATAACCGTTTCACCCTGCCAATTGTAACATTGCATATTCTAGCCACAATCATGGGACAATGATGGTAATAATAATTGTATGGTATATTAATGTAATTATTTCAACGTCAAACCAATTAATTATGCATTGTCGACATGCTTACTAATTGATATCATAGATTTTGTACTAATCATGTTCAAATATATTTTTTGAAATTATTAGGATTCTAGTGATGATGAGCGAGCTACCTACCATCTTTCGTTGCACCCCACGACAATTTCAAATCAAGAGAAGGCTGAACTAAGAGAAAAACTCAGAGAGGAACAATACCAATTAAGGTTGAATAAACCACCTATTCAATTCCCACTACGTCTGGATTCACCAATTAGGAATGACTACACAAATAGTAGTTCTTCACAAGCTGGCAATAGAGGAAATCAAATAGAGGTTGGTATGGATGATTACTTAAGGGATACGACTGCCATGGATACAATGTTGTTATATGCATTCCAGAACGATGATAAGCTAGGGGATGATGCTCATATCATTGATACCTTTTTCGAAAACCTTAAATTTGCTTCCACCACCCCTCTCTTTAGACCTAGTGGTTAGTCAAAGTCTACCTAGTTGGGGAAAATGATATTACTGTACAACTTGAAAGAAATTTTTGGCTTGTCGAAAGAATATTTCTATGAAATTTGAGGTAATTGAACATCAAGTCCTCCCTTATATTTTGAGAAATATAATCACACAATGAACATTAAAAATGGTAAATTTTATGAGTTCGTTAATAATTATATCTGCATTAATGTACATTTAATATTTTCCATGACCACCAATTATAGGTTATTCAAAGATAAGGTTCTTCCGAGTGATAATGTCTTGACCGGTAGCTGCGAAGAGGCAAAGAAATTGTTGAAAATGTTGGGTGTTGAGTACATATCATATCATGCATGTCCAAATGATTGTATTCTATATAGAGGAGAATATGCAGTCAAAGTTACATGTATGAAATGTGGGCATGAAAGGTATGATAAATAAAAAAATAAGGGTAAATCACGTGGTCCTCCATTTAAGATATTGAGGCAGATGCCTATAATCCCAAGGATTCAAAGGCTCTTTCGTTGCAAAGAATTAGCTATGTTTCAGGGATGGCATGCCTCACACAAAAGTGAGTTGGGAGTTATGCGAATCCCAACAGATTCAATAGCCATGAAGCATATAGAGGATACATGACCCAAAAAATTCAAGGATGAAGCACAAAGTCTACGACTCAACATAGCCATGGATGGCGTCAACCCATATTCCCTCCAGAACACCAAATATTCTTTTTGGCCCGCAGTAGTGATCAATAACAATACCCCCCCATGGTTGTCCCTGAAGAATGAAAATCTTATGTTGGCTCTCATAGTCCTTGGTAGAAGACAAGTGAAGAATATGGATGTCTATTTACAACCACTGGTAGATGAATTGAAGGAATTATGGGATGGGATAAATGTATATGATGTATCAAAACCCATCGCAGAAGAGAGGAGTTTTACATTGTATGGCATATGTGCTTACACGATACATGATTATCCAATCATAGGAGTTTTCTTTGGTAAATTACATGTTTATTGATTTGTTTATATATGTAACATTATTATTTCGCATATTAGTTATATAATTCATTGTAATTGTTCTGATATTCATGATATTATTTAACATTCCATGCATATATATTGTATACAATAATTTCACAGGGCTTGTAACAAAAAGGTATTTTGGATGTAAATGTTGTGGACCTTCTCTAAAAGCTAGATGGTGAAACGACCTACGGAAGCCAGTGTATAACTGCTCCAGGGTATTCCTCCCAGAAGAACACCCTTACAGAAGATCAACATCCACTTTCAATGGTAAACGAGAGAGAACCCAAAGGCATCTAATAACGACACCATCTGAATGACTTAGAGCATATGAGAGAGATAATGAGAAGGAGTTCATAGAAATGTTTGATTCAAATGGGGAGCCTATGTACGATGATCCAGAATTATTCGACACCTATGTTGAGAAATTGTCCATTGGGATGAAAAGGAAATCTATCTTTTATAACCTCCCATATTGGAAGCATCTTAAGATTACCCACTTATTGGATCCCATGCATATATTTAAAAATGTTTCATCTTCTTTATGGAGGAACATATCATCGAAACAAAGTGACACATTGGCTGTTAGGAAAGATATTATTACTTAAAAAACTAAAATAAACATTGGCCAAGATGATTAGAAATTACAGGATCAGAGGCAGGCACTGGTCCCTCTAATTCATGGTATTTCAAAGAAGGTGATGTCTCATGAATTTTAAAAAAATATGATCTTTCTTTGGCAAAGGAAGTTATAATGGGTGTGAAGGTGCCATCTTCATACGGGTCTTCACTACGGCGCTGCTTCACCATGGATGACCATTTTTTGGGGTTGAAATCGCATGACCATTTGAATCTTCTAAGAATACGTATAATGTCAAAAACATGATTTTATTATTTTTTATATTAATAAATTTTATCCCATGCAGGGATCATAAAACATAACTAATTTTATATATTATTGAATGTGTTTATAAATTTGCAGTGTCATTATCCTTTATTTGTGCGTGGGTGTGTGAAACATGAATTCCCCCAAGACCTAGGACGTGCCATATCTAAATTATCTGCATTTGTATGTTGGATCACGTCAAAGGAGATTCATGTGGCTAACATTCCACGGTGGTGTCAAGAGATAGTTGAGATTGTTTGTATGTTTGAGAAGGAATTGCTGAAAAGTTTCATGGACTTGTAGGTTCATCTTCTAATCCACCTAGTAGATGAGGTTGAATTAGTTGGGGTGGTTTCTTGTCGTTGGATGTTCTTCTTAGAGAGGTACATGAAGAAATTGAAAGGTTTTGTTTGAAAAAGGGAAAAAATCGAGGGGTCTATGGAAGAGGGGTACATATCGTATGAGTCTTTCTATTATGCCAGTGAGTACATCAAGAATATTGACAACCGACTAGGTGCAGTGATTTCAGACAATGAAAGGGATGAAGACAAAAGAGAAGGGGAGATGCTCCAAACGAATGGAAAAAGGCACTTGATAAAGAGTAAGCGACTTATAATTTTTCAAATTTACAAAAAGTAAATATTCATGTTGAAATTTGGTATAATGTATATTTTGATCCCATATGTACTATATGTCAGTTTTATTTCATCGGCAATTGCAGAAATTGAAGAAATCAATAAATTAGTTCTTTACAATTCCGAAGCGACACAACCGTGGGTCGCATTGTACAAACAAAAGAGGATGAAATGGTATAGTGACAGGAAAGAATTTAGACAGTTGAATGGTATAAGTGTGAATTATCCCGATCATTTAAAAGAAAATATGCCAAAATATGCCCCAATAGTCAGGTTGCTGACCAAGTCAGAGAAAAATATGGTGCAACCGGTCGTTACCCGTGTGCTGAAGAGGATGCGCTAAACGTAGGGATTGGGTGCACCAACTCAGTAATAATATATTTATGTACATTTTAAACTTAATAATGCACCTTTGAAATGTAATTAAATGTATATTTCATATTTTAACTTCTGGGTTATTATAAGACACATGAAACTATGATTTTTTAACTTTTTTTATAGGTGTATTTGTTCCCATATTTGTGGGCATATGGACACCATTTTCGCACATAAAATTACGATGATGGACACGTGACACAAGACTGTGGAGTGGAAGTTGAGTTTGATTAATCTAGTCGATCTAGCCACCATGATCAAAACCTAGTACGAGGGACGTTAGGTTACGTCGGAAAGATACAATAGATCACTGAAGTGGATTTCTCTTCTTTCCAATGTGTTATTTTTAGGTGCAAATGGTGGGACACCTTTGATTGGAATAATTTAAAGGAAGATCATGATAGTAGGCTGATATGTATCAACTCTAGAAAGATGTGGGATGAAGCTAAGAAGCCGTATGTTTTCCCCAAACACTGCAACCAGGTGTTTTTTTTTACCCAGATGTGTTGGATAGGGATTGGTGGTTTGTATTGAGACATGACGCTAGATCAAAACATATTTTTGAGAACAATAGTGTTATCATGCCAAGCGAGTTGGAAAATAATGAGAGTGATCAAGACAACCCAAAGTGATATGGTACATGTGCTATTTCATCATTTATACTTTTTAAGATGATTTTTTATAAAGAAGAGGACTTAATTACCTTATAACTAAGACTTTTTGTTTGAAACATTATAATATGTATTTTGAATTAATTGATAATTTTCATTGTGTTAATGTTAAAATCATTTCACTTGATAATTTTCAATTATGTTGATCTCAAAAACAATGACATACTGTATACAATTTTTTTTTTTTTTTTTTTAATATATATATAATGTCAATACCTACATTAATAGAACTATTGATTGATTTAAATGTGTGTGAATGATATATTCAAAATGTATACTGTTATTTTTGGTATGTAAGATCATAATAAAATAATGATAATTCTAAAGTACATGAATTTATATGCATTATTTTCTAAACTTTATTATGTTAAAAAAATTCATATTATTCTAGATTTATTATTTTAAAATTATTTATGTTCATAAAAAATTACAAATTTATAATTTTAAAATTATGGTAATTTAACAATATTTACGATATACATTTTACTTACAGTAGTTATAGTTCAAAATCGACAATTAATTTACAATTTTACAATTTTACAAATTAATTTTTTTTAATAAAATTGAATGATAACAATACATACAATTACAATTACATTTTTACAATTTCACAATACAATTACAATTTTACAAATATTTTACATCATACAATTACAATTAAAATTAAAATTACAATTACAATTACAATTACAATTACAATTTTACATACAATTACAATTACAATTACAATTTTAGAATTTTACATACAATTAAAATTTTACAATTTTACATACAATTAGAATTAGAATTAGAATTACAATTCAAATTAGAATTAAAATTAGAATTAGAATTAGAATTTTACAATTTTACATACAATTACAATCAAAATTACAATTATAATTACACTTACAATTTTAGAATATTACATACAATTACAATTACAATCATTTCACATTAATACAATTCAAATTTTACATATATCTTACATACAATTACAATTAAGATTACAATTAGAATTACAATTACAATTTTACAATTTCACAAACAATTACAATTACAATTTTAGAATTTTACATACAATTACAATTACAATTATAATTTTACAATTTTACATATATACAAGTACAATTAAAATTTTAGAATTCTTATATACAATTACAATTACAATTAAAATTTTACAATTTTACATATATAAGCGGGCACAATTAAAATTACAATTACAATCATTTCACATTAATACAATTAAAATTTTACAACATTTACATATAATTAGAATTAGAATTAGAATTAGAATTTTAAAATTTCACATACAATTAAAATTAAAATTAAAATTACACTTACAATTACAATTTTAGAATTTTAAATACAATTACATTTACAATTACAAGTTTACAAGTTTACATATATACGACACAATTAAAATTACAATTAGTAATCATTTCACAATAAACTAGCAATTGCACCGGGAGGTGCAAAGGAACGCTGAAAGGAAACCTCCCAATGATGCAAGGGGGGAAAAGAAGGCAGATGTTGAGTTAATTCTTCTCCAACTCCTCCTAGGAGAACAGAGGGAGAAGAATAAATGGCTTCAAGGGACTGAAATCAACCGAATTCACTATCATGCCGTCTCTAGTAACATAGCAATGGAATGTAGGCTTTCGGGAGGGCGTATACTTGTTATTGCTTGGGGTTATGGTCTAAGAAGTTCGAACATCAAAATATAATGAGAGGATATTGCCTTTTAATACAGTTTACAAGGGGAGGATTTCTATTAATATTCAAGCACTTTATAAAAGAGAGAGATAGCTTCTGTGCATTATTCAAAGGATATTCAATTGTTTTTTATTATTATCGAATAAATTAAATGTTAAAAGTAATTAAATAATAATTAAAGTTTGAATTTATATATTTATTTTATTTTTAATAATTACATGCTATGATAAGAAAAGATTTCAAAACCAATAAAAAAAGAAGAAAAATAAAAGTAAAAATTAAATAAATAGAAATAAAATAAAATAAAGATATAATTAAAATTAAAAATAAAATAGATAAAAATAAATAAATAAATAAAATAAAATAAAATAAAATAAAAATTAAATTCTTAATTACAAAAACAAGAATATAATAAATAAATAAATAGAAAT
Organism: Pinus albicaulis; assembly: GCA_034641835.2. Taxonomy (NCBI): domain Eukaryota; kingdom Viridiplantae; phylum Streptophyta; class Pinopsida; order Pinales; family Pinaceae; genus Pinus; species Pinus albicaulis. The sequence continues at coordinate 22,278 of JAXQQM020063477.1, read as the reverse complement.
AAAATAAAAAAAAAGATTAATAAATAAATAAATAAACAAACAAATAAATAAAATGAAATAAAAATAAAATTACATAAATAACAAATGAATAATATTAAAATTAAAAATAAATATTTTTATTAAAATAAATATAAATATTTAAAATTCAAAATATAAAGTTTGATTATGTGGTTTACTTTTCCCTGGCATTGTGTGATCAAAATGGAAGGCATATCTTACTGGATTTAACAAGCGCAATTCTCAATGCCTCTGCATTAGAACATTGGAAGGCCCAAGGACAGTGAAGTGCCTACTAACAAAACATTGGAAGGACAGGTGAAGTGTCTACCTCAAAACAGAGTGTCCAGATTAGAACCTTGAAAGTTAAATTTTTGGCAATGAAATAATTAGAATTGACTGCAACTGTTGCAGAGTAGTAAGTGCCCATGGGGTGGCCATTGGATCCTGGAGTTCCAGCATTGTCTCCCCATTGGATCATCGTCTTGTCTGCCCCTGCGCCCTGAAATGTTATGAACGCTTTCGTTGGTGGGATGTCTACTTTCTCCCTGCATACAGAAGCAGAAGCTTAATCTGTTGAGGAATAGAGGATACACACATTTATATATTTTGGAGAATTTTGGAAAATAAATTTGTGTAAAGGATTTTTAATCCTTACAATCTAATATATGTCCAACTTTTCTGGAGGACATTCACTCATCATCAAGAACAAGAAAAGAGTGTCTACCCAAAACATTGGAAGGACAGGTGAAGTGTCTACCTCAAAACAGAGTGTCCACTCTTTGCAGGGATTAGAAATCTTTTATACAAATTTCCAGAAGATTCTCCACAACCTGAACAACTGTGAAAATCTATACTACTACTTTATATATACATTCATCCATAAGAGTTCATGTTGCAGTAAATTACTCACGTGTATACACCCGGATTGATGATAATAACAACGCGGAGCAAGTTGATGAGAGGCAAGGCATTGACTGCTTTCTGCACAGACGTGTAATCCCCCACACCTGGTTTCTTGTCGACTGTGACATAGAATGTGGGAAGAAACTTGTTCTTGGCTGTCCTGAATATGGAATGTTTCAGGCTGCCCATTTGCCTCACCCATTTCATGAATGCATGCTCGATCATACGGGATTCTGTGGCATTCATGGCAAATGGCATTGGAGGGCTAATCTTCCTGGTATGATGTCCATGCCCATGACCCTCAGCCATGTCCATAACATTCATCATCCCTGCGATCGCCACTAGAATGCAAAAAGTCTGCATTGTGATCAATGTCAAGGTGCAGTTCATAAAGGTAAGTTATCATAAATTCAATCGATTAGATGAAAGCTCAAAAACTCCCCAGGCTATGAACAGAGTAACATCCATGCGAAATTAAAAAACGCAGACAAAAACAATAAAAGAGAAACTGCAAATCCCTGCGTCATCACTGCAGAGACCTCCGATCTCCATGTAGCAATGTGGACAAATGACTGCATAAAAACGATGGCACAGCTACGTTCTCGTGAAGAGACAAAGCTGGCACAAAGCCCGTATTATATATCTATCACGCCACAGTTCCTACTAATTGCCTTTTCACACAGAGAAGGGTGTCGGGTTGAGGGCGGGAGTCGTGGCCCATTATTGGACACCTCCATTTGCTGGACGCCAAGCGACCTCTTCACCAGACGCTTTACCACCTCGCCCAGACCTATGGCCGCATCATGCTCCTCAAATTCGGTTCTCGCAAGGTTCTGGTAGTGACCTCATGGGAGCTAGCCAGGGAGTGTCTCACCACGCACGACATGAACTTCGCCTCCAGGCCACGATCTGCGGGAGCCAAGCATATGGGTTACAATTGTAAGCTCCTTGGGCTCGACGCATATGACCGGCGGACTCAGAAACTGCGCAAGATGTGCACATTGCAGTTTCTATCTCCTTCCAGAGTGGAGGCGTCCATGAATATTCGAACAGAGGAGATGTCAAAGTTGGTGTGTCGCCTGTTCGAGAGATGCACGAAGATGGGAATTAAAGAGCGCGAGGCTTCGGCTGTTGTGAACGTCAGAGAGATTGTGGTGGAGCACAGGCGGAGGGATGAGTTTTTGCAGAGAGTGATAGATAACAGCCGCCTGCGACTTGACAGAAGCACGGCCCAGTTTGTGGCTGCGTGGCAAATAGCCTGATGGCAACTGTCAAATTTTGAGTGGCGGTAAGAATGATGAGAACCCGCTCTCATTGGCTGAGCGAAAAATCACATTCGGAAAGCCCATAAAGGGAACACTTCGTAATTAACACACAATTACAATTAAAATTTTACATTAAATATTTTACATACAATTACAGTTAAAATTACAATTACATATACAAATACAATTTTACAATTTTACATACAATTAAAATTTAAATTTTAATTACAATCACGACATAATATTTAATAAATATCATGGTCATTTAATATTAAATTAATTAATAAACATCAGGATCATGATAACCATCGTACAAACATCATATTCGACTAAAAAACACATTCAAATTCGCTAACATCATCTAATCATCGTGATCATGATCATCTAACAAAACACAAGCATTGTATAACATCATCACAACACAAACATCAAATATACATCTCATGTCAAATAACTGCTATCACATACATATCTATCTGCAAGCTGCACATTAAATGAACATCTCTAACATGACTTAACAATATACACATCATGATGAACACTGACATGTAAATTAAGTACATCTGCAACATGAACATAAAATTATATATATATATATATATATATATATATATATATATATATATATATATATATATATATATATATATATATATATATATATATATATATATATATATAATGTCAAAAATATGCAACTGTAATATAAATGGATATAAATGTCAAATATCAGCTGGTGGTACATCAATAGTAGTAATAGTCTATAATTGTATAATGTCAAAAATATACAACTGTAATATAACTGCATATAAATTTCAAATATCAGCTGGTGGTACATCAATAGTAGTACTAGTCGAGGCCTACTCAGTCAATGGTGCAACCTCGACATGCTCAGATATATGATGATCACATGCCTGCTGATCTGGAGGTGCCTAATTTTGATCAAGAATTCGCTGCTCATGATGACTCGTGGATGGTCTAGCCTGCTCAGTGGATGGTGCTGCGGCCTGCTTAGTCGATGGACCTGACTCCTCAGATGGATCTACGCCCTCCTCAGGATCAGGTGCCTGCTCAGGACTAGGACGTGTCTGCTGAGATGGTGCAGACTTATCAGACAATTCCTGCTCATGATTATGACTGGATGCTGCAGGCTGCTCATCATTATCATCTCTGGTGCGAGGTAGAGTACTAGAACAATGATCACTCCCCTCATGATCATCAGATGATGTGCTGCTCGACTGTCGTATTGCATCTCCACCATGCCTAAGTCCGACCCTCCTAGCCTACACCAGTACTCTAGTAGCTCCAACGATATGCCACATGAGGGTCAACATATCACGGGGCATGACTCTCCATATCTCTATCAGTCTATCATCAGCCTGAATCTCTCTGATAGTAACCGGCCTGACTCCCTCAACTAGGAGTCGACAGAGTTGGTCGGCCAACTCCATCCTAAATCGAGTGTCAGGCCGCCGCCTCACACCCACCGGTATTTGTGCCTGATCATGACAAGGTTTGTCACCGGCCTAATCCTCTGCATCTGCCATCTCCTCATCAATAGGATCTACACCTAGATCATTCGGTGGCGGTGGAATCTCATTGCCAATGAATGACCCAATATCTACAAAATATATATAAGTACACAACAATAATTATAAAATTTACTAAACAATTTAATAAAACAAGTTAAAGAATGTGTTAGAATAAATTTAAAGAAAACATTAATATTACCTCTCTCATCCAGTGACTCATCCTGTGTGAAGAGGATGTTGGCACATCCTCGCCAATCTAAACCAGCATACAGACATGGCACCAAAACGAAGGCGTGATCATCAACACTGGATAGCAACTCCAATGCATCATGAGATATCCTGGTGGAATAGTCAGACTCGCCCCTCTTGGGCATCATCTGGCCCCACATCTCCATCCACACGTGTAGCATTAGCCTACGAGGTTGTCGAAAAAAAGTAGGCTTCCTCTCTGGAAACCTCTCAAAAAAGAAACAAAATAAATCTAAAGCAAAAGGGATGGTCAACCTCCCACATGCCTAAAAACGACATCTATCTAATGTTGTACAAAACTGCCGCAAAAAAATCACAGACCACCTCACAAGTCGTGGAGCATGTAATAAAGATTCAACATAAAATAAAATCAGGCAACTAATGCATTTCCCGTCACTGGTATGGTGTGTAATGGTTGTTAGTAGTAGTGAGAGGCACCTCACCTCCTCTGCACCAAACGAAGAAATACATAATCGACCACTAGACACCTGAAAATATGTAGGAGAAAGTATATCGTCGCTAATGTCTCTGTGTGAGTACACCAACTAATTCCCCGACGGGGACCTATGGGAACTGGGGAAAATATCACCCTCTCCTAGATAGGGCAATAATAAAATATATTTCCTCCTTAGTGGGTGCATACCACTGGTTAGGACCGACCCAAAAATCTTGTCGGTGGGAATCCCACATGAAGATGAGCTGTCCTAATAAGCCATTATGGCCCTTCAGGGATGTAACCTCCTCATAGAAATTAAGGAGGCCTACCTCCCTTAGGAGCAACTTGGTGGCTGCCGTAATAGGGAGAGGGTAGATAAGTCTCTCCCTCTCTCGTGCATCCCACAGGTGAACCACGTAATAACGGTCCTCCATATGTTCTTGCTGTTCCCTTTGTTCTCTCCTTTGACGTCGTTGAATGATTCACATATTAAATACATTTTTTTATTAAATGAGACATGCATTTACAAATATATATATATATAATTTTTTTTTGAAAAAAAAAATAGTCGGTGCGCTTAAAAAACAGTTAGTGTGCCTAAAACAATAGTCATGCACCGGTACCGGTGTGTCTGTTTTTATTGCGCACCATCCTTAGTATGCATGGAAATTTTCAACGCACCACAAAACATGAAATGTGCTTTCTTCTGCAGTGCGTTGAAGAAACTATCCACTCGGGGCATATAGTTAGGTCAATGCACTGCCCAACAATAATTCATGGTCATCAACGCAATCGTTTAAACGACCACACCGTTGACTATGTACCAGTGTGGGGAGGGCAGTGTGTTGACCAAAATATGCGCCCCAGGGTAGATAGTTTAGTCAGCACTGCCCTGCTGACATTAGTATATGGTCAACGGTGTGGTCATGTAAACGATCACACCATTGACTATTTACTGATGTAAGGAGGGCGGTGCGTTGACCAAACTATCCACCCCGAGGCACATAGTTTGGTTAGTGCACCACCCTCTTGAAAGTGGTACATAGTCAACGGTGTGATCATTCAAACAATCGCACCGCCATATCAGGTTTAAAAAAAAAAACACGATGCACATTTTTGGTACCGTACTGAAACCTGGTGCGGTTTTCATTAGCACCGTTCACGGTGCGAGTTGAACGGCTCGAGCGCACCGCACAAGATATATATATATATATATATATATATATATATATATATATATATATATATATACAGTAAAATTTAAGCTTTTTGAAAAATCTAATCCCCTGAAAATTTTAATTATTGAGAAACAAGTAAAATACCTGTACATTTGGGCATCAAGGAGGCATATTTGCTAAAGAATTTGAAAAACCAAATTTGCCCACCGTTTTCCAAAATTCGAACTCCACAAGGTGGGCAATGGACAGCAGTAGTGCGTGCAATGGGAGCACCGATGGCAGGGCACCTCACACAAGGGAAATCCACACCAGTGCTTGAGAGCTTTGGAGCACTCAAGAAGTGAAAATGCGGGTTTTTTGGTTGGTAATTATTTTTTATTTAAATCTGTTTTAGTGCGTGGGTTTTTGAGGCGCACCGGGCGGTTTTTTCCTAGTGCATCGGGCCTATTTATGTTTAAGCACATGTTTTTAAGACACACCGGGCTTGTTTCTGAGTAGTGCACCAGTGCGCTATAGTAATGAGATGCACCGGGCGGGTTTGTATGGAGAGCACAGTGTCTTGGTGTGCCAATTTTTAGTATGCACCGGTGCTTTGTGAGTTAAACGCACTGGTGCGGTTTATGATGAGAAACACACTAGACAAAAAAAACATCCACAAAAACCTCCACTCGCCAACCTCCTTTAGATACCTCTGCTACAAATAGGTATCTGGGCTAGTTTTATAACGGGTTCCTCAAAAAAATCTGCTACAGGGTCTTTTCCTTGTAGTGTATGTTTGAAGAATGAGTGGTTTTATGACAATGCTTACATGGATGAAGATAAAAACAATAATATATCATATGGAAAACTCGATTACAATGTTGACATATAACAATATGTTGTTGTTTCTGTGGGAGAGGAGAAGAATCTGGGACATCTGAAGGTGGGCAGTCATGAAGAAATCCAACACTATAAAACTAGATGGGAATTGAGTAATTTGGAATATGAAAGGACACATCCTTGTCATATCCAAGACCAATTCTATGCTTTTTATGGACAAGCTCTTCCCAAGGTTTGATGTGTAGAAATTATATATAGGTTCTATACTAATGGATTCAATCTAATCATGTAATGTACTAAAAAAAGATACTAAATCCTTCTACTATATTTGCGGAATATAAAACACGACCGCTTAATCACATGCAAGTAAGAGAAAGGAAATTATCAATCACAAAACACAAGATGTTATCGGGGAAATAACCTGCTCAAAACCCCTCTATCATATATTGTATATAGTCAAAGAATCATGAAACAATACAATGCTTTCTCACACCGAGAAAATCCTACACTCTACCGATCGTCTCGCCTTGATTACCTCACCCTTGCTCACGCAATACCTAGCCAATGAATCCCGATTAAATAGGATAATCAACCTTCCTTGACTGCGCAATCCTTCATGAGCCTTCCTCTGAATTTACATTTGCGCTCGAGAAATTAAGTAATAATACAACTAATAGTTAACTTCCCTTTAACCGCTGTTTCAACTGGGTCATCATGAGAATTGACATGCATGCAACTAATATTAGTGAATCATTATTTATTTGATGATTCACTAATATTATCTGAATCATGAGTTAGATTTAATTCACTTGACCTCTCACTAGCTCATCACTAAGTTAGAACTAGTTAAACTAATTTTAACTCAATTAGTTTGAGTTAACTAATTACACATGCACTAAACTAATGCATTAACTGCACCTAGACCCCAAAAATAATAGAATCACTCTACATGCATCACCTTTGACCCTCAACTTGAATTTCTTGAGCTAATTCAGTCTTTCTGATTTAGTTAACTGATACAAGTTGTTATGAGATCAAATTACAATTTAATTTCCAATTTATTTAAGGGATAAATAAATTAGATGCCCACATTTAGCACTATTGTGTAGCTAAATTCCTCACTCATGTGTGACTGGAATCCCACACCATTTATGTGGTCAATTAATTTTTGTCCTTTCTGGATGCCAAGTTCACTATTTCTTGTTGCAAATTTCAACATGATGAATGGCATGGGAAGTGAAAACTGAACTTCCATGTCTGCATGAAAATATGATCTTGAACTAGGCATTGGATGTGAATAAAACTCAACTTTATATTTTTGTTGCTTATGAGATTCTATCTCAATGTATAGAACATAAACATGTTCAGAATGATGACTCCACTAATATAATTCTTCTTGCTGGAATTGAGATTCAAGCTACAAAAACTCTATCATTTCTTATGCATTTTGTAGACATGTCTGAATGTCGACAAGAGTGGTTTTGTTGATATTTACTTTGTCATAAACAATTTACTATATTAAATTATTCAATGGGTCTAATACATTATTATTTTTAACCATTTTGTTAGCAAATAAATCTCAACAAATAAAGGTGTCGATTTCCACAAAAATGCACCTTTCAAAACTATTTATAAACTGTGATTATACTTTATGTCTTAATTGTACAATATAATGTGTCATTGATACTTTTATTACAACACCAAACTTTCTAGCATTGTTTACCATCAAAGGAGGCCAAGTGACCTTTTCCCACCAGCTTCTACACCACAAAGTTCAATGTTTGACTTTAAAATGATCTTATCTTACTAGCAACATAATGACCTAGCCTTCACTTAGAATAAATATGACCTGATCATAATCATTTTAGGCAACCCGAGATGAATCAAACTCTAGAAAACATTTCACTCTTAACACAAAAATAATAGCTTGAGAATCCTTAATCTCTATCTTGAAACAATTTTTGGGCTTTTTAATAATGATAAAAGAATATGATTGAGCTCCTATTTTTCATAATGCATGTCAACAATAAAATATCATAGGTATTAATGAAGAGTCAGTTTTTGTCTCAACTTACTGTTATGGCCGTCGATGCTCCCATCCACCCTTCTCGATTCCTCATTCAATGACGTCATGAGAAAAAATTAATTGTTGTATCTTAATTATAACCTCAAGCATTGACTCCAACATGTTGTGCAGGATCAACCATCTATTTATTTCAAATTTTGACTTCACCCACTTCTATGACAAGGGTACGAAAGTTTTAGCAGGTTTTGGTGGAACTGAGTCTAACATTATGGCATCCAATTTTCCATCCCCCTAATTTATATTCGTATTTTTTCCCATTTGAAATCCATTCTCTGGCACTCCATTGCCCTTAACTAGTTGCTAAATCCTCTCCTGAATATGAATTTCGAAATCAGTTCAGTCCACCTTGAAATCATAAGAAATTATAGAGCATACAGTCAGTCACTTCTATGCAAAGATAATTATCATTATTTTGTAGTTTAATCCAACCTATTCTTAATGCAATCAATTCAACAATTACAACCTGCAAAATATGCGCATATTTTTGAAAAATCGATAAATATGGAGGATACAAGGCGTAACTGAAATGGTAATTTCATTAACTAGGAATGGAACGGTGAAAACGATGTCTAAGCTTGCAAGGTTGCTGATTGATTTTGAATCGTAAATTTTTTACTAAAAACATATCTATACGCGATGTAAGGGGACTTAGTAAATAGGGCCATTTACACGAGGTGCTACAAATTTTGGGGATTGCAGAGAGCTCCATAGATTCTTCTTACGCATATGTTTGTCTTTTGTAGGGATGCATATGGATCTTTTGATTTTTTTTGTGGTTGAATCGAATACCAGAGAGAGGCATCGTGGAGAGGAGGCCTTTGGAGTGATGCAGGTGAGAGAGGCACCGACGAAGGGTGAACGCCAAGAGTTTAGCAAAATGCATGAGAGATATCAAATCCTTAGAGAGATTATTAAAAAGGTTGAGATTATTAAAAAGGTTTAGCAAGCGGCATGATTGAAAAGTGGGTTCGGTGAGTGGAAAGAACGTTAGATGCAATGCACAAGGATATATGAAACTTAAGCATCGACACTATGCACTCAACAATACAAAACTTTGAAACATCAAGGCCACACAATCATCTTTGGAAACTCAACCACATAACACCATAGTAATGCCCAATTTCCAATCATTTTTTTCTTTTTTTAGAAGGCCATAGTAACGCCTGGGTAGAGATGTGATAGTGCAAAGACATAAAATTGCATAACGGTGGAGCTGCCAGAGGACAATCCAATGTTCAATAGAATGAAAAGTATTTTTAATCAAATAAGCATGGAATAATATTTAATTAACAGACAGGGATGAATTGAGAAACATATAGCCAAAATATGACACTTTCAGTTATACCAAATTTACAACGCTTAATACATACGAATTCACAGTTAGCCAAATTACGCACGAAATACGCGATTCAAATGCAACACATATGAGATCATTCAATACACATTAAACAAAGACTGCGTATTGGTTATAATGCAGAAATAACCGATCATAGAGAATCAATTGAGTAGATGGGATAGTTATTAGACAGGTAGACGGGCTACACGGGAAAAAAATATGAGACTAGTGAACCTAGATATGAGGGAAAAAACACCAGTTTGCTATTTTGAGATAATGGGCAGACGTGGCAGTATAATGGCTCAAATGAGAGCATGGAAGGAATACTCCTGTACCATGTCAAACACACATATGGAATAGACGATAGGAAAGATAAGCTTGATATAATTATATTATTCACAATGTTAACATATTTATAATACATTGGAGTGTTCTTTAGATTCATCTTTCAAGGTCTCTTAGATTCTCTTTGACTGTTCAACTCCCACACCTTAACCTTTGGTGGATTAGGTGTTCAACACGCACACACACATAATTAGTTAAGTAACAATTTGATTAAAAGATAAAATTATCTTTTTAGTTAGAATTTTATATTTAAAATAGTTTTTGGAATACATAAATATATTTAGCAAAATAACTATGAAGATTAAGCAATTTAAATTCTTAAAAATATTTATTGGTTTTTTAACAAAATTAACCAAAAAGAAACCAACTCATTATTATTTAAACTATACCATTAATTAATTTAAGAATTGATTTTAAACTACTTATATATATATATATATATATATATATATATATATATATGAGGAAAAATAATATCATTAAACTTCAGGAATGTTATACACTATCTTTTTTTTCTTATATCCTTTACCGAACAAAATAATTGAAAGTAGGTCATGATTGATAAATATCCTTTTAGACTCTAAAAAGGGAAATTGACGTAGCGGTAGTCCCTTCGGACTTGGAATTTCATGACACAAATGTTTTGTTGCTTGGATGCAGGGATGTGTTGGCAATATGATTCCTATGTCTTAATATGTTGTCCTTGATGGCAACTCTCTGGTCAAAGATGGAGTATATCTCTTCAGTAGAAGCTTAGGAATCTATCAGAAGAAATGTGTAATGTCCAACAAAAGATTTGGTAATATTCATAATAAAGCTTCTATACGCGGGTTTTTTCAATCCAAGTCGCGTATACACGCGGATAAGAACGATTCAAGTCACGTATGCCTTTTGCACTCAAAAAATAAGATACCAGGAGGCATTACCATGGTATTAGCCCACAAGATTGAGTGCTATGTCGTCTATTTGATTTCGTCCAAGAATACCATCGACAGTTGTGTGGTTTTGACTCATGGTATTGGTAAAGGCTAAAATATATATAAGGAGAAGAAGATCATAGTTCAAAGGTGTGCAAGTGTAAGGGCAATCACTAATACTTCTCTTTGAAGTATATCTGCATAGGATGAACTCTATTTTATTGAAAAATCTGAATCTGTGATGCACCCTTGGATAGATTGATGGATCATGATCTCTAGACCTGAAATGACTATGTTCTTGCATGATCCATTGAAGAGATGATTAGATTTGAGGCCTGGCGCATGTTTTCTAGAAGTGGAGTGAAGAAATATGGGTAAGTTCTACAGATCTGAAACATTCTGCAGAATTAATATTTACAGATATATACGCTAGTTTGTCTCAGTAAAAACACGTATATAAGCGATTTTGTTTAAGAAAAGGCGTGTATGGAAGTCAGGGTTTTCTAAAGCTTATTGCAGAGGTTTTCTGTTTATTGCTGCTATTTTTATACTATATGTCAATAAAGTCTTCATGTAGATCTGGGTTTATTGAATGCTTTATATGTTGCTAAGTTGATTATGTACAAATCTGATCAATGAGTGAGTAAATATGTTTTATGATGATTGACTAATCAAGGGTTCTGCAATTCTGAAAATATATCTGACTGAAAGCCTTAGATCTGGATCTCAGATTGACCATATTCTGAAAAACAGTATTTACAGACCTATACGCAGGTTGGTGTTAAGGAAAGCTCGTATACACGCCGGTTCAGTGAAGCAAAGTAGCGTATGCCTTTTGAAATAATGAATGTTCAGGGTTGAATTTGATTTTGCATACTAATTCTGAAATATGGTTATTACAGTGGTCTCACTGTTCAATTTGATGTATTGGGTGAAGTTTATTGTTTTTGATCTTTATGAAAGGTTGGGTTGAAGCTGTGTTATCCAGTATGAAAATTGATGAAACGTGGTTTGCAGTGATTCTAAGGGTTGAAGCCTTCAGTGTGGAAGTATAAGCTTCTTGCTAGTAGAAGCTGGTGTTCTGATTAGGGGGTTGAAGCTCCCTTCTAGTAGTGGCTGGTAAATGAGTTCAGGGGGTTGTAGCTCCCTTCTAGTTGCAGCTGGAAAATGAGAGAAGGTTGCAGCCTTCTGTAGGTAGATGCCTGTGTACTGATATGAGTCCGCATCAGTACAATATTGTAACCAGTTTTCCATATAATAAATATTGAATACAGAGACGAAAACAACGGTGGTTTTCTCTCGAATTGGGTTTCCACCTTAGGGTGAAATCGCGAAGTTGGGGGGAAACACTTTTTGAGCGGACGGCTAGAATATGGGAGAAATTTTTAATTTCTCGTCAGAAAAAAATAGTCAACTCTGTTCTGATAGAGTTTTAAAAACTCTGCGTCAGGGAGTCTTATTGGGTTTACTAGGGTTAAAAATCTCTCGGACGAGAGTTATGCATTTTCTCGTCGAGAGTTTCAATAATGAAACTCTCGGGAATACTTTCGTATGAGAGTTTTCAAAACTCTCGTATGAGAGTTTTCAAAACTCTCGTATGAGAGTTTTCAAAACTCTCGTATGAGAGTTTTCAAAACTCTCGTATGAGAGTTTTCAAAACTCTCGTATGAGAGTTTTCAAAACTCTCATCCGAGAGTTTTATTCCTATAATAAAACACAAAAAATTAAAAGTTTTTAGAATTGGTACGTTATATAATTTAAATAGTACTTTATTAAAATTAAAAAATGATATAAAATAATAAAATTATAATTTTATTTTAAATTATTTTATTATTATTAATGATAAAAAATACATGAAGATTTAATTAAATAAAATTTGTTACACTATTTTGTAATATCAATGTTATATAAAAAACTAAAAATATTTTTATATAAAACTAATTGATATATTAATATAAATAAAATAAAATTCTAAAACATAAATCAAAATAAAAACAACTATATATAATTTATATAATATTTTTTTTGAAATTAATGAATAAATTTAAATTTAAAAAACAATTGACTAAATGTAATGAGGTGATAAAGGAGACAATGCATAGCACCTTAATATCGTTATAAATTCTTGGAAATCTCGAGAAATTTTTGAAGTGAGATGAGCTTCTTGGAATGGGTCACTTTATCTTCCACTTCAGTTTCACACAATTAACTTGAAAGAAAGTCTATTTTCCTAGGTATGGTTGTAAGGGAATGAACAATATTATTTGAACATTGAGTGAGATGCCCTTCTTGGAATGGGTCCTCCTATATTCCACTTTAGTTTCACAAGATTAAATTGAAATGAAGTTTATTTTCCTAGGTATGGATGTAAGGGGATAAAGAATATTATCCGAAAAGGAAATGAATTTTAAGTGTGACATTCAAAGCAGAAGTGTATGGGATTGGAGAATTATGTTATTGCAGAAAACTAACCCTTGACCCCTTAACCCTTGACCCCTTAAACCCTAATTCCTAACCCCTAAACCTTAAACCTCTAAACCCTTAACCCCTAACCCATTTACCCCCACTAAACCTCTAAATCCCTAACCCATTTAACCCCTACCCCTAACACGTTAAACCCTAACCCATTTAAGCACCTAAACCCAAAAACCCCTAACTCCTAACCCCTAAAATACTTAACTGCTAACTCTCCTAACCCCCTAAACCTCTAAACCAATCCTAACCCATTTAACCCCCTAAACCTCAAAACCCCTTAAACCCTAATTCAACCCATAACCCTTGACCCCTTAAACCCTATTTCCTAACCCCTAAACCCTTAACCCCTAACCCCTTAAACCCTAATTCCCAACCCCTAACCAATTCAACAACCTAAACCCCTAAAAACCTAACCCATTTAAGTGTTTACTCCATTTAACCCCCAAAACCCTAACCCCTAACCCCTAAAATCCTTCACTACTAAATCCCCTAAACCTCTAAACCTATAACCCATTTAACCCCCTAAACCCAAAACCACCAAACATAACCCTAACCCCTTGACCTAATTCCCAACCCCTAACCAATTCAACACCCTAAACATAAAAACCTAACCCATTTAACCCCAATAACCCTAACTTCTAACCCTAAAATCCTTAAGCACTAATCCCTAACACCTAAACCTCTAAACCAACCTAACCCATTTAAACCCTAAACCCTAAACCTATAACCCCTATAACCCTAATTCCCAACCCACTAACCCATTCAACCCCTCTTAAGCTTACTAAACCTCTAACCCATTAACCTTGACCCCTTTTACCCCTAATTCTAACCCAGCAACATTTAACCCTAAACCCTAAACCTCTAAACCTCTAAACCCCTAACCCATTTAACCCCTAAATTCTAAACCTCTAAACCCCTAACCCATTTAACCCCTAAACGCTAAACCTCTAAACCCTTAACCCCTACCCCTAACTCGTTAACCCCTAACCCATTTAAGCCCTGAAACCCCAAAAACGCTAACCCCTTAAACCCTAATTCCCAACCCCTAACCCTTGACCCCTTAAACCCTAATTCCTAACCCCTAAACCCTGAAACCCTAATTCCCAACCCTAACCAATTCAACACCGTAAACCCCTAAAAACCTAACCCATTTAAGTGTGGATTCCATTTAACCCCCAAAACCCTAACCCCTAACCCTTAAAATCCTTCACTGCTAAATCCCCTAACCCCCCAAACCTCTAAACCTGTAACCCATTTAACCCCCTAAACCCTAAATCTCTAAACCCTTAACCCCTAACCCCTAAAACCCTAATTCCCAACCCCTAACCAATTCAACACCCCTAAACCTAGAAAAACCTAACCCATTTTACCCCATTAACCTAACTTCATCCAAATCATGCTTGCTAAAATCCCTAACCCCTAAACCTCTAAACAGTAAACATTTAACCCCCTAAACCTAAACCTATAACCCCTTAAACCTAATTCCCAACCCATAACCCATTCAACCTTAAACCTCTAAACCAAACCTAGCCCATTTAACCCCCTAAACCTAAACCTATAACCCCTTAAACCCTAATTCCCAACCCATAACCCATTAACCCTTGACCCCTTAAACACTAATTCCTAACCCGCAACAGCATTTAACCCCCTAAACCCTAAACCTCTAAACCCTTAACCCCTAACCCATTTACCCCCACTAAACCTCTAAACCCCTAACCCATTTAACCCTAAACACTAAACCCTAACTCGTTAACCCCTACCCACTAACTCGTTAACCCCTAACCCATTTAAGCCCTTAAACCTCAAAACCCCTAACCCCTTAAACCCTAATTCCCAACCCATAACCCTTGACCCCTTAAACCCTATTTCCTAACCCATAAACCCTTAACCCCTAAACCCTTAAACCCTAATTCCCAAACCCTAACCAATTCAAAACCCTAAACCCCTAAAAACCTAACCCATTAAGTGTTTATTCCATTTAACCCCCAAAACCCTAACCGATAACCCCTAAAATCCTTCACTGCTAAATCCCCTAAACCTCTAAACCTATAACCCATTTAACCCCCTAAACCCTAAACCTCTAAACCCTTAACCCCTAACCCCTTAAACCCTAATCCCAAACCCCTAACCAATTCAACACCCTAAACCCCTAAAAACATAACCCATTTAACCCCATTAACCCGTAACTTCTAACCCCTAAAATCCTTAATTGCTAAATCCCCTAACCCCCTAAACCTCTAAACCAACCCTAACCCATTTAACCCACTAAACCCTAAACCTATAACCCCTTAAACTCTAATTCCCAACCCATAACCCATTCAACCCCTTAAACACCTAAAACTCTAACCCATTAACCCTTGACCCCTTAAACACTAATTCCTAACCCTTAACCCATTTAACCCCCTAAACCCTAAACATCTAAACCCTTAACCCCTAACCCATTTACCCCCACTAAACCTCTAAACCCCTAACCCATTTAACCGCTAAACGCAAAACCTCTAAACCCTTAATCCCTACCCCTAACTCGTTAACCCCTAACCCATTTAAGGGTAGGGGTTAGAGTTTAGAGGTTTAGGGTTTAAGGGTTAAATGGGTTAGGGGCAAGGCAAGTGGGGTTTAGGGGGTTGGGAAGCCAGGGTTAAGGGTTTAGAGGTTTAGGGTTTAAGGGTTAAATGAGTTAGGGGTTTAGAGGTTTAGTGGGGGTAAATGGGTTAGGGTTTAAGGGTTTAGAGGTTTAGGGTTTAGGGGGTTAAGGGTTTAGGGGTTAGGAATTATGGTTTAAGGTGTCAAGGGTTTTGGGTTTGGAATTAGGGTTTAAGGGGTTAGGGGTTAACGGTTTAGAGGTTTAGGGTTTAGGGGGTTATATGGGTTAAACGGCTAGAGGTTTAGGGGGTTAGGGGATTTAGCAGTGAAGGATTTTAGGGGTTGGTGGTTAGGGTTTTTGGGGTTAAATGGAATCCACACTTAAATGGGTTAGGTTTTTAGGGGTTTAGGGTGTTGAATTAATTTAGGGGTAAATAGGTTAGGGGTTACTTGAAGTTAGGGAGTAGAGAATGAGGTTGGAGGTTAGGGTTTAGAGTTAAATGGGTTTAGGGGTTTGGCGTTTGAACAGAGTCGTGGTTAGG
The DNA here is from genome assembly GCA_034641835.2 of Pinus albicaulis. NCBI lineage: Eukaryota > Viridiplantae > Streptophyta > Pinopsida > Pinales > Pinaceae > Pinus > Pinus albicaulis. The sequence goes on along the minus strand of JAXQQM020063477.1, from coordinate 5,612 downwards.
GGTTAGGGATTTAGAGGTTTAGGGTTTGGGAGGTTAGATGGGTTAGAGGGTTAAATTAGGGTTTGGGGGTCAGGGGTTGGGGTTGGGAGTTTAGGTGTTTGGGGTTGAATGGACATGGGTTGGAATGGCGGATTTAATGGGTTATAGGTTTAGATTTAGAGATTAAATTGGTTAAGATAGTTATAGGGCTAGAGTTATGTAGAATTTAGCGATTAAGGATTTTAGGGGTTAGAGTTAGGGGTTAGCGAGTTGGGGGTAGGGGTAACGGTTACAGAGGTTTAAGGTTTAGGGCGTTAAATGGGTTAGGGGTTAGGAATTAGGGTTTAAAGGGTCAAGGGTTAAGGGGTTAGAGGTTTAGGTGTTTAAGGGGTTGAATGGGTTATGGGTTGGGAATTAGGGTTTTAGGGGTTATAGGTTTAGGGGGTTAGGGGATTTAGCAGTTAAGGATTTTAGAGGTTAGAAGTTAGGGGTTAATGGAGTTAAATGGGTTAGGTTTTTAGGGGTTTAGGGTGTTGAATTGGTTAGGGGTTCAGAATTATGGTTTTAGGGGTTAGGGGTTAAGGGTTTAGAGGTTTAGGGTTTAGGAGGTTAAAAATGGGTTAGGGGTTAGGAATTAGGGTTTAAGGGGTCAACGGTTAAGGGGTTAGAGGTTTAGGTGTTTAAGGGGTTGAATGGGCTATGGGTTGGGAATTAGGGTTTAATGTGTTATAGGTTTAGGGTTTAGAGGGTTAAATTGGTTAGGGTTGGTTTATAGGTTTAGGGGGTTTAAGGATTTTAGGGGTTAGAAGTTAGGGGTTAATGGGTTAGGGGTAGGGGTTAACGGTTTAGAGGTTTAAGGTTTAGGGCGTTAAATGGGTTAGGGGTTAGTAATTAGGGTTTAAGGGGTCAAGGGTTAAGGGGTTAGAGGTTTAGGTGTTTAAGGGGTTGAATGGGTTATGGTTTGGGAATTAGGGTTTAAGGGGTTATAGGTTTAGGGGGTTAGGGGATTTAGCAGTTAAGGATTTTAGTGGTTAGAAGTTAGGGGTTAATGGAGTTAAATGGGTTAGGTTTTTAGGGGTTTAGGGTGTTGAATTGGTTAGGGGTTCAGAATTAGGGTTTTAGGGGTTAGGGGTTAGGGGTTTAGAGGTTTAGGGTTTAGGGGGTTAAATGGGTTACAGGTTTAGAGGTTTAGGGGTTTAGGGGATTTAGCAGTGAAGGATTTTAGGGGTTAGGTGTTAGGGTTTTGGGGGTTAAATTGAATCCACACTTAAATGGGTTAGGTTTTTAGGGGTTTAGGGTGTTGAATTGGTTAGGGGTTGGGAATTAGGGTTTAAGGGATTAGGGGTTAAGGGTTGAGGGGTTAGGAATTAGGGTTTAAGGGGTCAAGGGTTATGGGTTGGGAATTAGGGTTTAAGGGGTTAGGGGTTTTGGGGTTTAGGGGCTTAAATGGGTTAAGGGTTAACGGGTTAGGGGTAGGGGTTAAGGTTTTATAGGTTTAGGGTTTAGGGGTTAAATGGGTTAGGGGTTTAGAGGTTTAGTAGGGGTAAATGGTTTGGGGGTTAAGGGTTTAGATGTTTAGGGTTTAGGGGTTAGGAATTAGGGTTTTAGGGGTCAAGGGTTATGGGTTGGGAATTATGGTTTAAGGGGTTAGGGGTTAAGGGTTTAGAAGTTTAGGGTTTAGGGGGTTGAATGGGGTATAGGTTTAGAGTTTTAGGGGGTTACAAGATTTAGCAGCGAAGGATTTTAGGGGTTAGCGGTTAGGGTTTTGGGGGTTAAATGGAATCCACACTTAAATGGGTTTTGTTTAGGGGGTTAAATGGGTTATCCCGGTTAGGAATTAGGGTTTAAGGGGTCAAGGGTTAAGGGGTTAGAGTTTTAGGTGTTTAAGGGGTTGAATGGGTTATGGGTTGGGAATTAGGGTTTAAGGGGTTATAGGTTTTGGGTTTAGGGGGTTAAATGGGTTAGGGTTGGTTTAGAGGTTTAGGGGGTTAGGGGATTTAGCAGTTCAGGATTCTAGGGGTAAGAAGTTAGTGGTTAATGGGGTTAAATGGGTTAGGTTTTTAGGGGTTTAGGGTGTCTAATTGGTTAGGGGTTGGGAATTAGGGTTTTAGGGGTTAGGGGTTAAGGGTTTAGAGGTTTAGGGTTTAGGGGGTTAAATGGGTTACATGTTTAGAGGTTTAGGGGTTAGGGGATTTAGCAGTGAAGGATTTTAGGGGTTAGGGGTTAGGGTTTTGGGGGTTAAATGGAATCCACACTTAAATGGGTTAGGTTTTTAGGGGTTTACGGTGTTGAATTGGTTAGGGGTTGGGAATTAGGGCTTAAGGGTTTACGGGTTAGGAATTAGGGTTTAAGGGGTCAAGGGTTATGGGTTGGGAATTAGGGTTTAAGGGGTTTAAGGCCTTAAATCGGTTAGGGGTAGGGGTTAAGGGTTTAGAGGTTTAGCGTTTAGGGGTTAAATGGGTTAGAGGTTTAGAGGTTTAGTGGGGGTAAATGGGTTAGGGGTTAAGGGTTTAGAGGTTTAGGGTTTAGGGGGTTAAATGGGTTAAGGGTTAGGAATTAGTGTTTAAGGGGTTAAGGGTTAATGGGTTAGAGGTTTAGGTTTTTAAGGGGTTGAATGGGTTATGGGTTGGGAATTAGGGGTTATAGGTTTAGGGTTTAGGGGGTTAAATAGGTTAGGGTTGGTTTAGAGGTTTAAGGGGTTAGGGGATTTAGCAGTTAAGGATTTTAGGGGTTAGAAGTTAGGGGTTAATGGGGTTAAATGGGTTAGGTTTTTAGGGGTTGGGAATTAGGGTTTAAGGGGTTAGGGGTTAAGGGTTTAGAGGTTTAGGGTTTAGGGGGTTAAATGGGTTATAGGTTTAGAGGTTTAGGGGATTTAGTAGTGAAGGATTTTAGGGGTTAGGGGTTAGGGTTTTGGGAGTTAAATGGAATAAACACTTAAATGGGTTAGGTTTTTAGGGGTTTAGGGTGTTGAATTGGTTAGGGGTTGGGAATTAGGGTTTAAGGGGTTAGGGGTTAGGAAATAGGGTTTAAGGGGTCAAGGGTTATGGGTTGGGAATTAGGGTCTAAGGGGTTAGGGGTTTTGAGGTTTAGGGGGTTATATGGGTTAGGATTGGTTTAGAGGTTTAGGGGTTTAGGGGATTTAGCAGTTAAGTATTTTAGGGGTTAAGAGTTAGGGGTTTTGGGGTTTAGGTGCTTAAATGGGTTAGGGGTTAACGTGTTAGGGGTAGGGGTTAAATGGGTTAGGGATTTAGAGGTTTAGCGGGGGTAAATGGGTTAGGGGTTAAGGGTTTAGAGGTTTAAGGTTTAGGGGGTTAAGGGTTTAGGGGTTAGGAATTAGGGTTTAAGGGGTCAAGGGTTATGGGTCAAGGGTTAAGGGGTCAAGGGTTAGTTTTATGCAATAACATAATTCCCCAATCCCATACACTTCTGCTTGGAATGTCACACTTAACATTCATTTCCTTTTTGGATAATATTCTTTATCCCCTTACATCCATACCTAGGAAAATAAACTTCATTTCAATTTAATCTTGTCAAACTAAAGTGGAATATAAGAGGACCCATTCCAAGAAGGGCATCTCACTCAATGTTCAAATAATATTTTTCATTCCCTTACATCCATACCTAGGAAAATAGACTTCCTTTCAAGTTAATTGTGTGAAACTGAAGTGGAAGATAAAGTGACCCATTCCAAGAAGCTCATCTCACTTCAAAAATTTCTCGAGATTTCCAAAAATTTATAACGATATTAAGGTGCTATGCATTGTCTCCTTTATCACCTCATTGCATTTAGTCAATTGTTTTTTAAATTTAAATTTATTCATTAATTTCAAAAAAATATTATATAAATTATATATAGTTGTTTTTATTTTGATTTATGTTTTAGAATTTTATTTTATTTATATTAATATATCAATTAGTTTTATATAAAAATATTTTTAGTTTTTTATCTAACATTGATATTACAAAATATTGTAACAAATTTTATTTAATTAAATCTTCATGTATTTTTTATCATTAATAATAATAAAATAATTTAAAATAAAATTATAACTTTATTATTTTATATCATTTTTTAATTTTAATAAAGTACTATTTAAATTATATAACGTACCAATTCTAAAAACTTAAAATTTTTTGTGTTTTATTATAAGAATAAAACTCTCGGATGAGAGTTTTTAAAACTCTCATACGAGAGTTTTTAAAACTCTCATAATTTTAATAAAGTACTATTTAAATTATATAACGTACCAATTCTAAAAACTTAATAATTTTTGTGTTTTATTATAGGAATAAAACTCTCATACGAGAGTTCTTAAAACTCTCATACGAGAGTTTTCAAAACTCTCATACGAGAGTTTTCAAAACTCTCATACGAGAGTTTTCAAAACTCTCATACGAGAGTTTTCAAAACTCTCATACGAGAGTTTTCAAAACTCTCATACGAGAGTTTTCAAAACTCTCATACGAGAGTTTTCAAAACTCTCATACGAGAGTTTTCAAAACTCTCATACGAGAGTTTTCAAAACTCTCATACGAGAGTTTTCTAAACTCTCGGCCGAGAGTTTCATCGGGTAAACTCTCGGGCGCAAACTCTCGTCCGAGAGTTTTTAAAACTTTCGGACGAGTTTTCAAAACTCTCGGCCGAGAGTTTCATCGGGTAAACTCTCGGGCGCAAACTCTCGTCCGAGAGTTTTTAAAACTTTCGGACGAGAGTTTGGCCGTGAGTTTAAATGTAACTTTAGGCGGGTTAAACTCTCGGTCGAGAGTTTTATAAATTTCTCGTCCGAGACATTATCTCGGCCGAGAGTTTCTGGTCAACGAAAAACACAGAAAATTCTGCAGTTTTCAGGAACCTGCAACTTCTGAGGGGCAGAACACCTATAAAAACATAATGTTATATGTCGGACAAAGTACCATTAGATTCATCTCTGAATCTAGTTTCTGATGATATGAGATTTGTGGAGTTTCATTAAAAAATTCAATTTTTTATTAATTTTTTACTAAACTGTGTCATTGTGGAATTTCATTGTTCGAAAAATTGCACTAAATGAAAATTCAATAACTTTCAAATGAGGACACCAAAAAATTCAAAAAAATCATACTGCACTTCCTCTCCCTATCTAATTCAAAAGGGTACTCTCATTTTTCTTATTGATGATCACATTGAAAAGAAAATCAAAGGATAATAAAATGTATTGAAACATCACTGTTTTTTTGTCTTCGTCCATTTCAAAAAATAATAAAAAATAGTGATTTAATCCGAAAATTACCGAAAAATAGTCTGTGCACTAGTGCAACATATGCAGATTATGATGCTATGGTTTTTTTCCAAAAAATGAATAACCTTCCCTAAAAAAAGTAAAGGATAATAAAGTGACTATTTATGTTTGCCTGAAAATTTCAAGTATATGCAGTTAGTAAACAAGAAATTTACCCCTCTATATGTCAATATTTTTTTTTTTAAATATGGGTATGGAGGTAAGACAATTCTCTACAATTCTTGTTTTTATGTCAAAGCATAATTTGCAATAAAAATATGAGTTTAGTGGAGTTGAAGTTGAAAATCATAGAAAATTACAATTTTCAACGTCAAAAAAGGGCAAAAAGTGTTTCCCAACTTCACATTTTCACCC